>JBBPTV010000119.1:0-45324 GCA_038094275.1 Tubosaeta brunneosetosa
AAAGTCCATGGAGTCCAATGCACTAAATTGAATGGATTGATGTCAACAGAACAATACTAGCTGGCACTAGCAGCATTCACAAATCAACTGCCAAATTTGGTTCTCATGTTCTAATCCTTTCTAATGTCAGTTTGGTTGGGCTCAACATTGCATGCACAAACATTATGGTAATAGTTGTGAGTTTCCCACCTGAACTGTGTTCTCCCTCTGATTTTTGCAGGATACCACTTGGTGTGCATTAGATGACAAACAGCTTTGTGGCTAGATATTTAGATCTCCACAACAAAAACTAGTTTACTTTTACTACCTCATCACTCTTCACATTCCTGATGTTTTCTTGAACAACATCTTCTTTGGTAAAGGCACATTGTATAAAGCATTTGTTGGTTCACCACCAGAAATCTGTGAATGCATTTTTCATCATATTTTTATTTGCCCAACAACAGCTTGACTAGAAAACATGTTCACTACCAAGTTGAAAGATGATGACAACATATCATTGATATCCATTCCAGCTTCAGGCAATGAAGTACTGGAAGTTATGGCAGAATAAGCATTGATCCAACTGAGACCAAGGGACATTGCACACCCTGCACATTAGTAAAACACTACTTTTAACATAGAGCCATAGAGGATATACAGAATTGATCATCTATATAGCCTATACAGCTCTATAGTGCTATGGTGCTATAAATGTTAAAATATAATCAAAGCAGCCACAAAAGCATACCTCTGCTGCTAATAGCAGGGGTATCTTGCCACTGGAGCAACTTGTTTTCAGTAACATAACTTCAAGTGACTTTGAGAAATTGCCTGCTTTGTCATTTTCAGGCCAGAGAACTGATCAAGTGGTGGACACTCCTTCTTTAAAGTTATTTGTGGTAGACACTCAGTATGACCCAGACATCCCTGCTAACAAATATTTTTCACCATCTCAGGATCTTGCTGAGAAATTGGGCAAGTTCTACTCTGGTGGATGTAAAGAGAAGTATTCTTATGTTTGTATTTGTTCAGAGACCTTGCCTAAGTAAGTGATTAATTCTGTACTGCTAACTATTTACAAATCCTTAAAAGCTCTTGGTTACATATTTGGAACAAGGATGAATTGCTAATGGCCTATGTATCCACCACTCTTTCTGAGAGTATTCCCAGTGTTCTATATAGGGGCTTTTCCTCCTGCATTGAAGGTATTACAGGACTACAGGAAACAAATACTCAGATTCTTAGAAGTGGTGAAGGCTGGCACAGTTATGTTGCCATTCAATTCTTTGGTTTAATTGTATAACCATAAGGGTAAGGCTTTTCTAACCTTCAATGTAGCTGACCCCTAGGTTAACAATAACAATAGGGGCATGCAACACTCAAGGATATTCACCCTTTGTTTTTGGAGAGGGAGGTCTCCTTAACTATGATCAACTTCTTCCTTATCTTTCCACAAAGGGCTGCAAGCACTATGAAGCCCTTGAAAACCTAGAAATAACTTTTGCAGACTTTTTGAGCATATTTGAAATGAGGTGATTATATCTCAATATTAACAAACAGGGTTGCTAATTTTTCAAAGCTGGCAGACATCTTTTCTAAAGAGTTTGAGCAGTTGTCTCAAATGGCTGAGATTTTACCAGAAAGACCCTTTCTTCCTACATATCCCTTTTAATTCTTTGTCCTCAATGTCAATGTGGCAACAAAGGACACCAGATTAACAAGGATTTCTTACTTTGCATTGTTGTCCCTCTTGGTGAGTTTCAAGGAGGGGAATTTACTTCCATGAGATAGGCCTAGTTTTATAGTTGAGGCCTGGTGATATATATGTAATATTCAATTCAGCCAAAACTACTCATTTCAATTTGCATTTTAAAGGTAACCCCCTTCTTTTGACTTGTCAACTGGTTCACTACATCTTTCTAGGGAGAAGGGCATCTCTGCTGCTTTTCACAGATTCTGAAATGAGACATTGGGTTAAAGACAGGAATGGTTGAGGCAACAACCAATATTTTCAGAAGGGAATTTTACTATTTAATTCAGATAGGCTTATAACATATGTTAAGAGCTAAGGATTGAGGAAGCAAACTAGCCACTTGTTGGGTTGACTCAGGGGCTTCTGGGAGCTAGGACTGATGTCCACAGTGAGTAGCCAAGATATATTAATAGAGGAATAAGGAGGTACAGACCTGATGTCCACCCATATTGAGTAACCAAGGAGGAAGCCACAGTGGACAATAGGCTCTATGTGTGCTTCAAGTAAATATTGGTAAACAGATCAGCCACAATGCTGAATAAGCATAAGGTAGGAGCTCCGCAACTGCACAGAGTGATGAAAAAGTCAGAATGAGCTGAGGAAAGTTGGATATGAAGATGGGAAATTGAATGATGACAACTAGGAATTGAAATGAGAAGCAGTAAGCCATCAATGAACAATATGAGTATGAAATCACCAAATCTAACAACATATGCTTTAGTGGTGGAAAGGGCAACAATCAATTGGTGCTTTGACATCTAGAAGACAGCACCAGTCCCAATCTTGACCAGATATGCATCTATGGAGTGATCAGACTATTTGGCATGATGGTTCACATCAGAGTATGTAGTGAATGGTTCTGTGGTTGAAGGATCAGAAGCATAGGTGATACCATAGTCCATTGTTCCCTTAATGTAGTGAAAGAGGTGCTTGACAGCATTCCAGTGGGTAACACCAGGATCTGGGAGAAAGAATGCAAGTAAATCAACAGTATATGTGATATCTGGGCAAGTAGTGCAAGGGAAATACCAGAAAGAACCAACTGCACCACCATAGTCAATTGATCACATGAAACTGTGCTTCTCAGGGGTCCTTCATGCTTGCTCCTTTGAAAGGGTGGTACTAGGATCCATGGGGGTGGTGATAGGCTTGCAATCAGCCATATTGAAGTGATTGAGCATGTTGACACAGTACTGACACTAAGAGAGGGTCAAGGAGCATTTGGAGCAATACCTGTTGATCTTGATGCCCAGGATCTCCCTGATAAGACAAAGATCATAGATTTTGAAGTGTTTGCCCAGCTAACAAGCACATCCTTGATTGCCTCAAAAGACTTGGATGGAAAGGTCATGTCATCCACAAAAACAGGGAGGATGATGTGAACATCACCTCTCACATACACATAGACTGCAGCATCAGAATAGATCTGGGTATAGCCAAGGGACTCCAAGACATAAGACAGTGCACATTTTGTGATTCCAGTTTCTGCCCTGTTTGGTGCCATACACTGCTTTCTTCAGCTTGCAGACAATATTCTTGGGATCTCCCTCAACAAATCCAGCAGGCTGCTTCATATAGACATCACAATTGATTTCACCATTGAGATATACATAGGAGATGTTGACAGACCACAAATGAAGGTTATGGATTGCAGCCATTGCAAAGATGATGCACAGAGTAGGAAAGTGTACAGTGGATGTGATGACCTCAAGATATTTGGATCCAGGATGCTGATTGAATCCCTAAGTGACAAAACAAGCCTTATAGTGCTCAAAGGAGCCATAAGCATGGAACTTCTTAGTGAATACCCACTTAGATCTGACCACAGGATGATCCTTTGGTCTAGGAACAAGATCTCATATGCCATTGGCCTTCTGTGCAGTGATCTCATTGAGAGCTGCCTGTCTCCAGTTGTCCACATTAGGGAGCTTCATGGCCTCAGGATAAGATCAAGGTAATGGTGTACCATCACTGAGAGTCAGAGCAAAGATCAGCATCCTCATCTTCATCATTAGAATCATCAATCAACTGCATAGGACTGAGCTTCCACCATGTTCTAGGAGAATTCCTTTCCCTAGAAGAAAGATAAGCACCAAATCAATGGGTATGACTGGTGCTTGAGGAGGTGGAAAAGGTGGTGGAGTGTGCTCAGGAGCCATTGCAGGTGAAGTGTGTGGAGGATGATGATCAGGAAGAGGCTCCCTAGGTGCAGATTCATCAGGCAGTAATTTGGCCTTCCCCATAGGAGTGGGCAACAGAAGAGGTTCAGGATCATCTAAGTCCACAGAGAGCAAGGGTAGATGATAAGATGCAGGCATGGAGGGCAGGGCAGGTGGGACACCAAGAGGCTTGAGACCAGCAAGCAAGTGGTGCTCATTGAAATTAGGATGCTCTGAGATGATTGTTTGCTTGGTGAGCAGATTGTAGAACTTCCAGCCCTTGTAGCCATCAGGATACCCAACAAATACACATTTCTTATAATAAGAAGCAAGGGAATTGTGCTTATCCATTTGTATATGCACATAGGCAGTGCATCTCCCCAAACCCAGAGATAGAAGATATCTGGTTTATGACCATGCCAAAGCTCATAGGGCATAGCCTGGTAAACAGCAGCAGTAGGGCATCTGTTGCAAACATAGACAATGGCAGCAAGGGTCTCACCCCAAAAGGACATTGCCAGGCCAGACTTGGCCAACATGGCAGAGATGTGCTTAGCTAGAACACAATTAGCTCACTCAGCAACCCCATTTTGCTAAGGGCAATTGCATACAGTATGCTGGTGCTGAATGCCACACTGGGTAGTGAACTCAAGCATTGCATTGCTCATATACTCCTCTCCTTTGTCATCTCTCAGGATCTTGAGTTTGTGCCCTGTCTGGGTCTCTGTATATGCCTTGAACTGCTAGAATGTGCCAAAAACATCAGACTTGGCACAAATTGGCAGAACAAAGCAATATCTGAAGTAATCATCAATGAATGTGACCCAATAGTGCTAGTCAGAGAATGCCCTGTAGGGTACTTCATACCCATTACTATGCACAAGCTCAAGAGGATGAGAAGCATGCCATTTGGAAGTAGGAAATGGGTTTGCATCCATCTTGCCACCCAGGCATGGCTCACAGATCAGATCAGGTGATCCCTTAACATCCAGCTTTAACCCAGTCACAAGTTGTCAGTCATGAAGGGCTTTGACTCTAGCAATATGATGGTGAGCAAGCCTGCAATGCCAGAGAGACAAATTAGTAGAGTCATGGCTGGGTATGCAGAATTGGTCATAGAGTCAGTAGAACCATCCAAGAACACAGCATTGTTGTCAGTGATTGTGGCCTGAAAGAGCAGAGGCCTAGGAGGGTGAGCAAAGACCATATGAGTGGAGTTGATATTGACAACAATGTCAGAGTGGCAAGTTAAATAAAGGACAGAGAGGAGGTTGTTTCAGAGGTTAGGAACATGCAAAACTTGAGTAAACTCAACTGCTCTAGCACTCTTGCCCTCTATTACTGGATGGAAATTACAGACCCAACACCAGATGAATAAACCACAGTGTTGTCTGCCAATTTGACAGGCATACACTTAGGGGTACAATGCTGATAGGGTGTCATATGAGAAGTGGCACCTGAGTCTGCATTCCAAATGGAATCAGAATCAAGCTAAGAGGACAAAAGGAGGGCACTGGAACAAAGACTTGCATTTCCTGCATGCTTGATAATGTTCTGAGTGTTATAGGAGGTAGAGCAGGCAATGGCAGAAGCAGAAGTGGAAGCAGAATCACCAAATCCAACACATTTTGCTTAGGTGTAGTGAGACGCATAATAGCACACACTTCTGGATACATTTCAATCCCTGGGTCATGTGATTTGGACTAGAGATGATAGAGATATGGCCATTCTAAAACCACAACTACATTGGAACAGTTTTGGGACTTTTAGTCTAAATAGTGGAATCTCACCAATGTAATTTAATAGATGCCAATATTGGCTCCACCAATGTAGATATATATAATAACATGCTATCACAGTCTTCATAGTATCTTATATCCACATTTCAATATTGTTAAATGTTTTTTTTTATCAAGTGGGCTATTATGCTTACTAGGCTTGAAATTTTTTATTGCACACTTGGTGGTGTCTTAGGAACAATCTTTGACATGTATACCATTATCATGAATACAGCATAACTGTTTTAGACCATGAAAATGTCCTAGATCTCACATACTCTAGCTAACCCATATTAGCAATTTCTACATCTTTTGTTTTGTTAGCTTCTATGAATAGACAAAGCAGGCATATTTGATCATTATTGTATGTAGCCAATGATGTCTAATATGCCACATATGCCATTTATGTTCATATTTACTTCATTCACAGCCTGATGGAAACCAAAAATCACCATCCTTTCTTAAGTATACAAGGGAATCTGGTATGTCTTTCATTCATGTCACATTTTAACTACTATTCATACTCATATCAGCTTTTCATGTGATATAATGATTGTCTAGTCACTCCACTTTAGTTATACAGTGCATTAGAGGCATAAAACCTACACATTTTTCAGCCCCTAAAAAGAAAAGGCTATTTTTGTTATGGAATTACAGCAGTTATACTGTATTCATATGGCTTTATATTGGTAATTCCATTCCATATGATCCTAGACATAATGTTAATGATGATTTTGGACAATTTCATAGCTTGTTTATTTCTACATAAATTGAAAAATATGATGAAGTGACTTAGTACTACTAGGGATCTGTCTATTCAAGTGTGATTTAGCATAATCCAATAGTACTGAAGAGTCATATACAGTCACAAATAATGGTATGAATGTGTAAGGTCTTTATTGGGACACCATCAAGTGTGCAATAACAAATTTCAAGCCTAGTAAGCATAATAGCCCATTTGATAAAAAACAACCATTTAACAATATTGAAATATGGATATAAGATACTATGAAGACTGATAGCATGTTATTATATGTATCTACATTGGTGGAGTCCAATATTGGCATCTATCCTATTACATTAATGAGATTCCACTATCCAGACTGAAAGTCCCAAAACTGTTCTAATGTAGTTGTGGCTTTAAAATGGCCATATCTCTATCATCTCTAGTCCAAATCACATGACCCAGGGATCGAAATGCAGCCAGGAGTGTGTACTAATATTTGTCTCACTACACATAAGCAAAATTCCCTCAGGGTATTGCAGTGTGCTTCATGCATTGCATCTTTGGTAGGCATTGGAATACTTTTGGGAGCCACTGTATGGGGTGGTGCAGTGGACTGTGGTCTGGGTCTATGTTGGAGGGGGAGATGGAGGCAGAGGCAAAGGTGGAGGATGTATTGGGAATAGAGGATATAGAGATAGAGGTCAGTCTGGCTCACTTGTTGGGGTGTATTAAGGCACAATAAGTGTTGAGCCTAACATCTTTGCCAAGGGTCCCACAGTCTACACTCTGTGATAATCTGTGGCCTGCTCTTAAACACCTTTTCTGTTTCTTGGCCCTGCACATGCATGCAATCAGTTTATGTGTACTCTCAATTGTGGGTTATGCAAGTTGCAGATGTTGCGATGCCAGATGAGATATTAGCTGCAGGCCAACATAATAGCCTACTGCAAGTCTTAGCCAATGCAATTGAAAAGTTCCCTGAGGCAAGTTGTTCCTCTTACCTAGACTTGTCAACATGGGAAACTGCATCTCCTTGTAGGACAGTACTGAAAAAGCAAGATCAGACAATATTGACTGTCAGCCTGAAGAGGACTTCAATGAGAAGACTTAGACAGGAGTGCAAGGTTCTCCTTCTTGGTTTGTCTTTCCTTCTCTACCAGGTGCTTTTCCCCTCCTCCTTACCTTTGCCCACTTCTAGGATCCAGCAAGTTGGGGAAATCACCTATAGTCAAACAAATGAAGGTTTTCCATCAGGGCAGTTTCTCCAATAATGAATGTCTTACCCATAGACCTGCTATTTACCACAATACACTTGACAGCACACAAGCCTTATGAGTTCAAGACCTGTACTCTACCCAGATATGGTGGAACCAAGATAACCATAGAAAGTGTTTGCAAATAATCTGTTTGGCTTACTTTTAGGTCAACATACAACCTGGTGTTTGAAGTCTGCAGGCCAGGTCAAAAAGACAAGTTCTGTGGTTCTATGAGGATGCAGAAGCATGTGAGAACACAGCACTCTTTCAGAAAACTTATCATGATTTTGTGACCATCTATTGTAAAGCCAAGTCTAAATCCTTTGGCATTCAGAAGGAGATTTGAGGGAGTGTGTTTGCAATCAAGGACACCCTGAAATCAGTTTGGAACAGAGTTAGTTAGATTTCATCTTTTCATGTATCTCTACTGATACTGATTTGTTCAGGGCTAGAGAATATTTGGAGTCAGATCCAATCTTCTGGATTTCATCTGATATTCTCAGTGAGTTTATGACCAGATGAATTGAAGAATTTAGATTCATCCAAGGCCATTTTTGCAGTGCCACCCAAATATCTCCATCTTACCAATGCCTTGATGGATTTATCATAGGAGAGTGTTATCTGCACTTTGGGTTATTCTTTCTATATAACTTTGATCCAGTAACTGCAGAGAATCCTGTTACCTGCCAGGAGGATGATGCAGATATAGCACACACACTGGGATCACACTTGAGAAAGGGAAACAAGCCACAGAAACCTTGTTTTTCTGAGCAGAACACAGAACCAACCATGTCATATATGGGACAAACTCCTCCACTGCCTGGGAAAAGATCCATTTTGCATCACAAAGTACTAGAAGTGGAATAGTGTTAGAATATGGGATGCCTATGCTTTAGAACTGTTCATCTCATTCACCAATGGTCTGTGGCTTGTGGTGGGGCCCTACCAATTCCAGAGGTGATCTGATTGCATGACTACTCTCTTTCATGGACTAACTAAAGAAACTAGGTGATGCTGGGACTTTGCCAACATTTTCAAAGTATTCTTCCCTCAAGTTGACACCCTCCCACCCAAATTGGTTTGGATGTGCTTTTGCAAAAGAAACAGTTATCTCTATCCTTTCTCTCAATTTCAAACAACTCTTTCCAAGGAACAGTTTTCAAATGTAAAACAAAACCTTGCAAAGTTGCTCAGCCAAGCACAATGCCTCTCACATGGCACAAAGGCTATGTATTCTACTACAGGAAGAGTATAGGCAGGCTCTCACAGAACCATTAACCTGCACACAAATTCTATATGTTATAAAATAAAGTTATTACTTATCTTGATGAAGCTCACAGAATTTACACAAGTGCATCCAAAAGGTTAGATTTAAGTCAACTTATGACTTCATAAGCCAGCCAAGCAATCTATTTTTTAAAAAGTTGATGAGATGAATTCTGGTCATGGATTCTGGTGCAGAAAACTAGTTATGATATGGGATGTATAGAAGTTTTGTGATCCTCTCCATACCTGTAAATTGAGCAAACCCCTAAATGAGAAAATATTATTGAATCTATTGAATGCACTAAGTCACCTATTAGGGTCAACCAGAATTGACCTTGTTGGACCACCTCCAATCTCCAAGAACCAAAGATGGTAAATTTAATTCCATCACTTTCACAGTTGATCTTTCTTAAATGGTACACCTTGTGCCAGGCCACACAAACTATACCACAAAACAAATATTGCAGAACTTGTATTCTCAGAAATCTACCAGTTACATTGATTGCTGAAATTTGTGATTGGGTTGGAGTACTTGTAAGTACATTCTGGACTCATCTAAACAAGCTGCTTGAAATTGAGGAACATGTTTATATGAAGTGGAAAAATCTTACAGTTGAGCAAGTTCTGCAGGCATGCATAAACTCAAATTCATGCAATGAAGCAGTAGCTTCCATCTATTGAGTTTGTGATTAATTAGACTCAAGAAAAATCAACAGAATTCTCTCTGTTATTCCTCAACAGTGGCTGAATGTTCTGAATGTTCATTGATCACAGACATCCCCCTCTCTGATGGCTTTGATTCCTTGTTGGTTGTGGTCAACCATGGGCTTTCAAAAGGGGTAGTTCTTTGCCCCACCAAGAAAACCACCACAGCTGAGGGAATTGCTACCTCTTTTTCCACAGAGTATACCTTGTTTCAGTCTGTATGACAAAATTATCTCTGATTGAGGACCACAATTCACATCTGCATTTGCCAAGGAACTTGGACGACTCCTAAACTATGACCTCTCCCTGTCCACTGCCTATCATCTACAGTCTGATGGAGAGACAGAACATGTTAACCAAGAAGTGGAAACCTACCTGAGAATCTTCTGTGGAAACAACCCAACCTCATGGTCTGAATTGATCTCCTACACTGAGTTTGCTCACAATCATCACCCCCATTCTGTCACCAATAAATCACCATTCTTCCTTATGCTTGGCTATGAACCACATGCCCTTCCCACAGTCATCTTCAAAACCAACATCCCCATAGTAGAATCACACCTTAAGGAACTCTCTGCAGCCAGAGATGAGGCTTTGGCCACACATGAACTAGCTTGACAGGTGATGGCCTCATAAACTTGTCAAAAGTTTGTTCCCTTCTCTAAAGGTGACAAGGTGTGGCTAGAAGCCAGAAACCTAAAATACTCCATTACCAATCCAAAGTTTGCTCCAAAAAGGGAAGGACCCTTTGAAATCACTAAAGTTCTTTCCCTAATTGTCTACCAACTCCATCTTTCAAAAACCTGGAAAATTCACCCCATGTTTTATGCTTCTTTCTTATCCTCTTATTGCAAAAATACTGTCCATGGTCCAAACTTTCTGGCTCCACCTCTACAATTGATTGATGGCAAAGAAGAATAGGAGGTGGAGTGGATGTTACAACATCATGGGAAACTGACAGCTTGCCAGTATCTGATCCAATAGAAAGGATACACAGCCAAGGAAGACTCCTGGCAACCTGAGTGGAACTTGAAAAATACCAAGTCCACCCTGGATGAATATAAAAGACTTCATTCCTTGGATTTTCCTTCTCATGCTTCTTCTCCTTCCACCACTCACCCTTACACCCACAAAAATAAACCCATGGCTATTTAATACCCTTGCTTTCATCCTGCCTCTGTCTCTTCTGTCACCTTTTCCACTACTTTAGCCAATTCTGTTTCTTCTTCTTCTTCATTGTCTGTGTCTACCTTACATCTGTCTCCTTCTTTGGGCATTGCAGACATCTACAATGTCCCTACCATTACCCCTGAACTTTACTCCCCAGATGACTTTAAACTACCTTCATTTTTTATCACCCCTACTGCAGAAGTCCCTAGCTCTCCAACTCCACCTCCCTTACAACCTGATGTTTGGCACATGTCCCTTGCCACCAAAGACAATGTCCCCACTCCTCTACCTGCTGGATCCCTAGACTCCTCTGCCATGCTCTCTGTAGATGTTCCCATCTATGCCCACCAACTTTGTACTACTGAACCCTCTCAGACTTATAACACCACTCTCCTGGAATACACTAATAACCCATGGTTAGCCAGCCCCATTGAACACTATATTGACCTTGACTCCCTATTCACTGCCCTCACTTTTATCCTTTGACAAAACAAGCTACTCTCCATCATTGACCCCAGGTCTCCTGGTTGGCTGAACAGTGCTGTCACCTGCACTCAGGCTATTCAAGCAGCTATTTGTCATTTAGCTGCTGCCCTAGCTTTCCAGATGGGATACAACAAGTTTTGCAAAAACTTATGATGCTATCTCTGGGAACTAGCTGCTTCCCAGCAATGTCTACTAGAAACCTCTGTACCACCTTCCCCTCCTCCACCCTTACCTCCTCCTATCCCTCAGTCTGTTCTAGCCCCAATCACACATGAAGCCTCCTCAATTCCTTTGACAGCTGAAGAGAATGCTGCCTTCTGGGCTGCTATGGCCAGAGAACATGTTAGAAGGGAAGGTATCCAAGATTGCCCCCTCAGGCCTGAGAATCCAAGGTATTCCAGAGCATGCTTTTCCTGCAGACATTTGGGCCATTGTCATATCAATTATCCAGAATATCAATGCCCCTTTTGTCTTTGCACTTGCCCTGGTCATATTCAAGCAGACTGTCCTCACATTATCAGAGGAGCTACCATGTTTAGCCCTAGGATGTCTCCTACTCTATCCTCTCCCCCAACATCCTCTAGGTCCTCTATCTCTTCCACCCACTGGGGAAGATGAACTGCTCATATTACCATCAGAGGAAGACCCCCTCATTGTAACTGTTGCTGCAGTGTTTCATCTTGCCCTCCTTTCCCAGTAGACCACAAAGATGTCTGGGATCAAACTGCATGGGACAACATCACCGGGTCCCTTATCAGAGACAACTTTTAAATGTCTTCATTGGAGCTTTGACTCTAGTACAGTGGTAATGTTATGTTTTCTTTCCCTTGTTTCTCTTTTTGGACATTCATGTACATGAACATGTTTCTTGTCCCTGATGACTCACCCATCCAATTCCATTGTATTTGCTCATCATCAGGTTTACTCCTTCACGACTCATTCTTCTGTTTCTCTCACATGTTATGATTCATTTGTCTTGCAACTCATGACTCATTCTATGTTTACCTTTGTTTGTTCCACTCAGCATATAAACCTCAAGTACCAACCTTGTACTCTAAGTTAGACCTCCTTGACCTTGACCTTGAACTTCCATCATCCCCCTCATGCTCCTTACAGAGAACTTGCACTTTTCTCTAAACAAGAGGTGCTCCTTGAACCCTTGACCTCCTTTGATCCCACTGCAGTAAAAGGCAGTGTTCTTGTCACAGAGACAAGTGACTACCTTGAACCCTTGACCCTTGAGGCTACACTTGACCTTACCCAGGCCAAGTGTAACACATATTGTATAAGAAAAAAAAAGTACATACTAAGTGACAATTGATAAATATGCTCTATAAACTGTCCATTCATGTTTCATGTGCATCTGCTGTTCTATGGGTGTTCCTCAGACATTTGACAAGCATTTGACAAGTGTTTGACAAGTGTTTGACACTACTACTCACTCACATCATCCCTGAGGTCTTTATGAGGAATGTCATACTAATATTTGATGTGTGTTTCACACTTCAATCAAACCTGGTGTTTAACACTACTACTCACTCATATTCTTCATGATGAATGCTATACTAATACTCAATGTATGCTACACACTTTGATCAACCCTGACATGATTTCCAGGGCTTCAAGGTGCCACATGTGGACACAATTCACAACCCTATTGATACCCAGTCTTAGCATGATTCAAATTAATCCACATACATCAAAGTAGTGACTTTACAAGCAATTTCAATGTCTTACATATTTCAAAATGCTTTCTCTGGTCTTACCATGCTCCCTTTCATAGTGCTGCCAATGTGTTCTTGACTTTGAGTTGTTTTTTTAACACTACACCCACCTTCATTGCTGATACCCTCTTTCTCCAATCATCTCAACAGTCATGGAGTCCCTCTTACTCAAATTTGAGGTGGCTTTCATTTCCTCCCACTGATGTATTTATTGCCACACTTGAAAATGGCAAGCAAACCAAGCAAAGCTTGTTTGTAAAATACTCCTATGATTTATGAGCATATCTTACTTTAATTGCTTTTTAGAAGAACTTATGTTCCATGTCCTGGGCAATGACTGGGAGGCCTAGTAGCATCAATATCACATACCAGTGAACTGATGGATGCACTGCATTGGTTGTGATTTTGCCTCTTTCAGCAGTACCCTTGGGAACCATGCTGCTATCATACCATATTGCCAACACCATGAGATGCATCATAGAATATGACATAAAATGTCTGCCAGACATACATAAGTGTGTTCTGTGGCATGTACACTAGATGGTTCACACCTGCAGGCTGAATTCTGATTCACAAACATTGATGAGTGGATTTCTCAGCAAACAGGATCTGCTCACAGAGTGTCACCTTATGACAGCATGATGGTTCCTATCTTCAACTCATGGGGCTCTATCCTAAGAATTTCATCAGACTCTAGAAAGAGGTCCTCCCCTCTGTTAATTTCCTTCTTTGTGAGATTCACATAACCCCAGATCTTCTTTCCTGGAGTTCAGCAGAGTGAAAAAGTGCAGAAACTGTTCATGTCATGGTGGAAATAGGTCAGGAACCCATCATGAGTTATAATGTCCCACCCTCTGATCCTTTCTGAGTCTCCAGACATGATTTAAACACCACTCAATGACTTTGACTGATTTTTCTTGGTTTTTAGCAAGTGACAGTTGTTCATTCTTACCAATCTTGCATTTATGTTATCAATGAGTGGTCTGTAGGACATGAGAGATCATTGCACAAAACTATTTATGATGCTTACCTCAGAAAAAGTGGGATATCAGACAGGAGATTCAGGAGATCCAGGAGGTTTATGTATTTTGTTTTTAAATTAGCAGAAGTGATGAATTTTTTCAAAAGTATTGACTGGTGGATGATTGGTCTGTTTTTGTCTTTGTCTTTGTTGTCATCTTCATCACCTTCTGTATCTTTTTCCTCACCCTCTATGTCTTTGTTGTCCTGGTCATTCTCCTTCTGTTTCTCCCTTTGCCAAACCACTCCATTATTACCATCTGCAGGCTTACCCTGTTCAGTCTCCACACAAAGAACTGCATCAAAAATGGCTTATTGTATCCATATGGACACACATCTATATGGAATACATACCTTGAACAATCACTTCTTGTGTTGTGGTTGGGCAGTACATTCTTATATCTTCCAGTATGGATGAGATGGAAGGAGTGGATGCACATCCCCCTACCATGATGGCAGATCCATTTGAGATTGCATTTTTGACTGCCCTTGACAAGTATGCCACTACTCCCAATTGGTTTGGGTCTTACTTGAGTTCTAGAAGCATTAGAGGCCCTTCTTCATAAGAGCAATCCTGGGCTCTGAGTGCCTTTGCCATGGCTTGCATCATTGCATGATCCTTGAGGCATTTTCATGTCAGTGCCATACAGGCTGACAGGACAAATGACTACTCACATCTTTGCTAAACCAGGGAACATGAGTAATAATGCCAAGATTCAGCCACTCCAGCTCTGGAGTGTTAGCTGAGCACAATATCTCATTGAGGAGGGACACCATGATTAGCAAAGCTAGGATTCAGATGAGTCTCTTCTATGAAACCCACAAGGTAATGAAACAAGAGACTCACTTTTTATGTGTTTTGCTTTGCATAAGCTCTCACCACTGATCCATCTGCCAACACTGGGCTCATATAACATTGCACTGCCCTGTTCTATGTACTCCTTCTGCTTCCCTTTATTTTTCTATGAGATATAACAGATCTTAGCTCATAATAAAAGATATATCCCATGCTTACCCTTATGTTGCATGAGCTTTCAACCACAATCTCATGGTGCATATCCCCTTTCCCTTCTTCTTTGTCTACCTAGAGAGTATAACAGTTATTATTAAGGTCTATGAAAGCAGGCAGTGGATCATAATCTCACTATGGTCACAACATTTCCATCATAAACATTGACCTATGGTCTAGTAGGAATATTCATTATAAAGCTCTTGTCAGTATAGATTGGTTGTGTCACATTGATGTTTGGGATTGTGCTCTGCTCAGACAGCACATTATTAAACTATGAGGTAAAAGTGCTCATGACTCACTGATGCTACTGCTGTTGGTTTTCTAAAGAGGAGTATTCACTAAGCACTCTGTAAAACGCAATAGACATGAGAATAATGGTTGTGGTTACCTGAGGATTATACCTTGCTCACCTGTTCAGGTTCTACAGCATCTAATTTTTTTTGGATGCTACCCTATGCCAGACATTAAACCAAAGAAAGATCAGAGTATTGATAATAGATTGTACCATCAGTATAGGTGCAATTTCTGTTGCAAGCTGCAGAATGCCCTTTGCTGTGTTTGTATTTCCCTGTGTGCAAGCTTATTCATTACATGCATAAAATGAAAAGAAAAGACTAACCTTGACAGAGTTATTAAGCCCAATATATTATGTCAAATGCAACACTACATAACTTGAGAATAATCTTGTCAGAATTGAGATGCAGCTCCCTCTCCACCTCCTCTAGAGTCAAGTGATATTGCTTCATATTGGCCATAAAACAGAATCCTTTCTTTGTGCAAGAAGTGTGGATGAATTCCATTCTAGGGATCTTCAAATCACACTGTATCCAGTCCCATTTTGATCTGCAGATCCAAATCATTCTTGAATCCACATGGATATCATCAGGACAAGCATTGTTTGTAAACATGAGGACTACATCCTTGTCAAAGACATATGCATAAACACATATGAACATGCAGGAGTAGAGCTTAAAAGTCCAGTTCAGATCAATCTAGAAATAGTCCGGACCAAGACTGAGACTGTTTAGGACTGGTCTGGAATGGTCTTTACACTGGTCTGAACTAGTCCAGACCGGTCATTTGAAAGATTGGTGATTTACTACCTGAAGCAGTCTGAATCAAGCTTCGGACATGTAGGCCGGACTTTAGAGCACGCTTCAGGCTTTCTATTGGTCTCTTGGTCATAGAAATCCGTTCACAGAGTCCGGAGATATAGCAATTTCCAAACTGGATGTCATTGTAGATGGCATAAATCTTGTCCAGACTATGTAAGTTCAAGGAAAATAGCTAAAATTCCAAAAATATTTGGGGATATGCGGACCAATTAGGTCCATTTGGGGTATAAATCCAGTCCTAAAAAAGACCGGTATGGACCAGTTTTTTGTTGGTTCAACACTTTTGCAAAAGTCAAAAAGACTAGACCACTTTATTTTTAAATCTGGATGGACTGGACTGTTCAGGACCGGTCCTAAATGGTTCAGTCCAGTCCAGTTGCAGTCTTTCTGCGGTCTTAGAACCGGACTTTTAAGCTCTATGCAGGAGATAGGGAGGCAAGAATGTAACCAGTGGAAAGTGCAGGGAGATTTCTGCTTCTGTGTGTGAGCTTCATGAGACATGGTGGTGGTTTTTACATTGTGGCACCACCTGCCTTTTATAGCAGAAGAATTGATCATGTGATAACAATGGTTAAGCATGTTGACCTCACAAGCTGTGGATTTATCAAAGAACATTTTTTTTTGTGTCCTTGTTTATTGTCCTTTGGGGTGATGCCCCTTGGTAGACAGTACATGCTTGTATTGTACTTTGTATCTATAATTGTGTGTGATGGTATTAGCTATCAGGCTGTGGGTGGACTGAGCATGGGGTAGTAACAGAGCTGAGACCTGGTTGTGAGATCAGGATGAAGTGGAATCTATGGTATAGAAAGTATTTATCTAACATAAGAAGCTAACTGGGCATAGCATGTGGATTTTCAGGAAAATAAAGTAAGAAATCTAACATAAGGGTAGCAGAAAAGAAGACCAAGAAAATGAAAATGTTAATAAGAAAAAAGAGGGGCTGAGAAATTTAGAAAGAGGGCTGAGGGTGGGCAGGGCATGAGAAATCTAAGAGGGGTGTGATCCTCTTGCAGGGTATTAGAGGTTCTGTTGAGCTACCTTGTGGGGGAGAGAGAAAGAGAGGGATGCTGGGGTGGAGGTTGGGGGTGTTTGTGGTAGGGTGGGGGCACAGTACAGTGCAGGTTGGGCTAGTCTTGCATAGAAGGGGCAAGATTTCTGTGTGTTAGGCTGAAATGTTCAGTCACATGTATGAATGCCAAGGTGTGTTCTATGCATTTCACATTGTCGAATAGAAACACCATTTGTCAAGCCTTGTGCTGGAATCTGTGTTGAAGTCATGCATGCTGTGTAGCATAGTGGGGGCACACTATCAGGTAGTGAAAGACAGTCTAGATTTGGTCTGGGTAGTGAGGGCATTCCTGGCTGTTGACCTTTTGGGTCCTGTGAAGATGGCTGTTCAGAGGAACATGGCCAACTTGCAGCTGGAAAATGATGGCTGTGTGTTGTTTGGGTAGGTCATCCATGAGTTTTAGGAAACTGTCAGATGGAAGGGTGGGGTCTACTCTATGGGCAATGCAGGAGTGGGGAGAAGTTTTGTTTACATGGTCTTTTAGAGTTTTCTCTTTTGCTCTAAAAGTCTGTGCAGTGGCAGATTTGCTAATTGGAAGGATAATGGGTTTTGGTGATGCCTCTCTATTTTAACATTTGCAGGAGGATCTTTGGGTCACTGGTTTCTCCTTGCACTGTCTCTTTTGCAGCCATGTCTACCTCCTTGTTTTCTGGTATTCTCAGATGGTCTAGGGTCTACCATATCATGATATGCATAGCTTGCATCTTTTTGAGTGCAGCTTGTAATGTTTTGTGGAAAATGTCCATCAAGTAGTGGCTGGGTCTGGTGTTGAATGAGACTGCTGCTAGTATGGCTGCCTTGTTGTTCATGCCTAGTAAGATGCACTTTGCCTTTTACCATTCCCTATGGAGGAGGTCAGCTGCTAGTATCATCCCTACTTCCTCTCCTTCAAATATGGTGTGTTCTTTTAATGTCCCTAGTTTTGCCTTAGCCCTCTTCTTTGTAATCCCCTTCTTTTTGAGGACAGCTGCTCCTCCTACCATTCCTTCATGGCCTGATCTGTCTGAGTATAGGCAGATGTTGTCTTGTTGTTCTGCAACAATGTCTTGAAGGATTGCCTCTTCCAGGCCATCTGCAATCTGCATCTCTATTCATGGAAACCATTGTGGTGGTAGATGGGAAAAGTTTATGGTCTCCATGGTGTCTGGCTTAATGTTGAAGGCTTTGAATAAGCAGTGTAGGTGGAGATTTGTGTCTCTGGCGGTTGTGGATCGCAGAGTAGATGTGCTTGTGAAGCAGATGGTGGCTAGGGGCTATGGATAGGCATAAAGCAGCTTGGTGACAGTGTTTGTGCATTAGCAAGGTGGTTGGTTGGAAGTTGGCATGGGCAAGAAGGATGTCTGTGGCAGTAGAGTGTAGTCCTCTGGTAATGAGTATGGCCATTAGTTATTGGACTTTGTTAATTTGTTTCATGATACCCCTCACTTCCCATCCTGCTTCTTACAGGCCTCTTCCTTTCCTTAGAAGTTCTGTGCCCCAGATGTCAACAGTGTATAGCATTTTCAGGATTGTGACTCCCTCATACAGCCACTTCATCATTCTACTCTAGATTCCCTTTAATATGCATATCATCCTTCCACACACTAGTGCATATTTTGTGCCCATTGCAATGGCATAGGTGGCATGATCCTTGAAATGAAGTTTGTCATTGATAATGATGCCAAGGAACTTGCATGAATGTTGGGGAGAGATGTGGTGGTTATGGATAGTTAATGCTGGTCTTGGAGCTGGTATGGTTTTCCCTTTCTTATGTGGGCTGGAGCTAGTAGGCCCTAGATATACATAGCAGAGCAGTCTTTTCCAGCTTGAACTCTGCCTCATATTTTTCTCCCCATGCTAGTGCTCCTTTTTCTCCTTCCATTATTTCTATGAGGGTAGAGTTGGCCTTGTCAAATGTTCTTCCTCTAGCTGTATAGGTGGTGTCATCTATAAATTCTAGACTGATGGCATTTTTCTTGTTGTGGGTAACATTGATCAGGTTGGAGTTGTAGAAGAGGTAAGCAATGGGTGATAGCAGGCATCCTTGGTCTATTCCTGTGATGTGGAGAAGAGGTTCAAGGTGAAATCATTGAACATTAAGGTGGACTGTCTGCCTGTCAGTTAGCATCTGCTTTGACATCAAGGAACAGGGCCAATACAAATTTATGTGTAGGGTGGGCCCAGATGTCACTGCAGAATTTTGTGAGAAGGTGGATGGATTCAGTTGTGGATCTTTCAGGTCTACCTCTGAAGTGGGTCAGTGGTAACATATGGTAGGTCTCTGCAATATAGGTGAGCTGGTCAGCTACAGATAAGGATAGGATCTTAGCCATGATATCTAGAAGAGTGATTGGGTAGTATGCTTTCATCAATGTGCAGTCTGGTCTGCTTGGTTTTTTGGTATAACTGTTGAGGAGGTTTTCCATTGTTTGGGGTAGTGTTCTTGTGTGAAGGTGGCTCTAAATATTGAACCAAGGTGTAGTGTCAGTTGCTCTTTGCATTGAATGAAAACTACATTACAAATTCCATTTGGTTCTGCTGCTTTGTATGGAGAGAGTTTTGAGATCATGTACTTGATTTGTCCATTTGTGATGTTGTGGAATTCACATGCCAGTTCTGGGTAGATGGATTCAACTGGGTTGAATGGCTTGTTTGATGGGGGTTTGAAGAATGTCTTGTAGAGCTGGCATTTTGTTTCATTAGTTTGGCTGTTGGGGAGAGTGTCATTAGTGATGAGGCATAGGTTGGGAATGCAGGAAATGAAGGAATCAGACAGTTCAGATACTAGGTATTTGTAGATGTCCCAAAGGTTGCCAGTGTCCATGTTCTCTAGGTATTCTGCCCAATGTTCTTCCTTCACTTGTTTGATGCTAGCTGTGAGTGTGTTTCTTGCTATTTTGAGTTGGATGTGGATTGGGTGCATGTGTTGTTATCATTTGTCATGGGCAGATTGAGCAATGTGTTTGAGTGCTTTGCTTTGTTTATGTCATATGCTGTCCAACTCTAGTCAACTCCAGTCAGCTCCAGACCATCTCTAGTGCATTCTCCTCAGATATGCATCATCTGACTTCTGGACCACATGACATTACCTCATTCAGTATAGATTTGCTTATGTAACAAACCTGTGCACCACTCTGGTCAACTGTATACCTGGTGCACAGCTCTGGCTCTCATTTACCTCCTCTTCTATCTTACTCATTACTTTAGTCATCTAACATTCTGTCTTAATCATCCATAGTTAATTCCTATGCAACTCTGAGTTAAATATTCTGTAGTACCATCCTTTGTACTTTAGTCAGAATATCAACTAGAACACCTCCTATGTTCCTAAACAACTCCTTAACTTCACTCCTAAGGGTTCTGAACCTACACAAGGGCATGACACATAAGTCCTATGCCAAGACCCACCTCTCCACATCTCTGCATCTCCACATCTCCAACCCCCTGACCCCTAATCAGAAGCAAGGAGGACCAGTTCTAATAGTTTGTTGAGATCTGCTGTCTACTAGCACTTTAAGTATGGCAATGGTTTGGAGAGGGGTATGCATTCCTTGATTGTGATTTAGATTACAGTCATTACTCTGTTAAGGTGGGCTGTTAGTTGATCTACTGAAAGTAGCTCTGCTGGGGGACCAATTGTGTTCAGTTGTTTTTTGAGCTTTTCACTGAATTTGTCACAGTCTGTCCTCTGAAATTGTGCTTGTGAGGGGGGTTAGTGCACTCTGGGTTTAAGTTTATAGTAGTGAGTATGGGGAAGTGGTGTGCTCCTACTGAGCACATATTAGGTTTCACTTTGCATGTTACTATGGCATCCTTTAGATGTGATGTGCAAAAAACATAGTTAAGCAGGTGGTATTACCTATAGAGTTAGATAGGAAAGTGGGAAGGCCCTCCAGGAGTGCCATTATCATGTCATACACCACTAAGAATTCTAGTAGAGCTTAAGCATCTCTTGTGTTTTTTGGGGTGAATAAGTGGTGGTTGTGCTCTTTGTCCCACATAGGGTGGTGTCAATTAAGATCTCCCATAAGAAGCACTCCACAGTTTTGGTCTTGATTGTCAGTGGGCATTGAGATAAGGTGTAGGTCTAGGGTGTTTAAGGTGTTGTTGTTGTTGATGTCATTGTAGATGTTGTAGATACATATGTAGTTGGCTGTGGTCACCTTTGATTTCTAATGCTGTGAGGTCTGGGCTTTCAATCAGGATGATTTGCCAACTGTCTTTTGAGATATTCTTGTTGACTAGAATGACAGATCACAAATGTTGAGTGCCTGTCATGTAATGGGTGGTTGGGCAGATGATGTTCCACTTTGAGTTGGTGGTGGTGTGGTTGATCAGGTTGATGATGGGCTCTTGAAGGAGTATGATGTTGTATTTGTCAGGGTCCATGTCATGTAGTAGGTGTTGTTGCACTTCCTTTGATCTGTGAATGTTTTGTTGTCAAATTCTAATGTTCTGGTGAGTGTCTCTTGTTTCTGTTATGATTCTTATCTTCCTTTTCTTGTTCATTCTTCTTTGCTTATCATCTCTCTGTGTTCTTCAACTTCTTGTTGACTATGTTGACTTATCTTTGAGGCTGCCAATGTTTCCTTTGGGTGGTAACTCTAATCTTTGTCTTCCAGACTTATTCCATTGTCTGGATAGCTATCTAGACTGCTATCTCATCACCTCACCTTTCTCTTCCTGACATTTCACTCATGTGATCACTTCTATTTCAAGGCAGATAACTCGGTTCTACAGTCTCTTCTTTTGTCTTCCTTATCATTGATCTCTCATTAGATGATTAGCTCCTTAGCTGTCTCTCTCATAATGGTGATGTATTCCCTTGTTCCATAACATTCTATTCTCTTATGATAAGAACACTTATATACTGATTGCCATGTACTTGTGTTCCTTACTCTGAATCTATGTGATCTTGCTTACCCATTCTTAGTCCTTGAGTGATTCTCAAGACTTGCATGCTCCCTTGTCATTGTCCATTGTCCTCTGTCCTTGGTTCACACTTAGCTAGCTTGGAGAGACACTGTGGTACCTTTTCATAAGTGTCCACCTCTCTAGTGTTAAGTCAAACACTCCTTTGTAGTATGCCCAGCATAACAGTTTTAGGGATGGGTGGATGGGAGGGGAATGGGGGCAGTGACAGGGTGAAGAAAGGGTCAAAAATACTATTATGGGCATGTTGGTTCATTAGTCAAACATGGTGTCAACAAACTCTTTGTCTTGGTTGGACATGAATATGTCCTTGTGTGAGTGGTAGATTGGAGAAGATAGTGGTGTGGGTGGGCCTTGATTTTCCCATGGGTTAGCAGAGGTGGGGTGGGGTGTGGGGCTAAGGAGTGGGGGGAAGTTTTGGTGCATGTTTGGTGTCAGAGGTGCTATGCTAGGGGTAGGGCTTGTATTGGTGGGGGTGGTGGTAGTCATGGGGATAGCATGGGTTGGTGATAGAAGGCAGTCCTTTGTCTTGTGGGGGTGGTTGTAGTTGAAATTGTTGAGGTAAGTTTGACATGTCTACCCGTAGTTCCTATATCTGTTGGCATTTATTTGGTTTGTATTGCCCCTTTGTGTGTGGTCTTGTTCTGTTTTGGATATGTTCTGGGCCTATCTGTTGGGGTCTCTATGGGTGGTTTGTCATAGTGGGAAAAAGTTTCTGAGAAGGCTACAAGGATAGCTATGGGGTTCTTTTTGAGGGGTAGAGTCCAGTGGGAGTGGTAGTAGGAGGGTTGGGAGGGTGTAGTGGTGTTATGGCATTCTGAAGGGATTTTAAATGACTCCATCCAACATTTCCCATGATCATAAGTCACTGGGGATAGGAAAGTACATGTAGTTGGCTTCTCTGTCCCTGGCTTATGTGGCTTTTCTAGCTTCTAGAAAAGGGCACAATCTGTCCCAGGCAGCATGGCCCCTTTTTCTGCAGTTAACACAGAAATAGTGCTTGGAGTTGATGATGTCATAGTTCTTTAAGTTATGGTTCCTATCAGAACTGGTCCTCCTTGCTCCTGATTAGAGGTCAGGGGGTCAGAGATGCAGAGGTGCAGAGGTGCAGAGGGGTGGGTCTTGGTGCAGAATTTGTGTGTCGCACTCTTGTGTAGGTTCAGGACCCTTAGGAGCGGAGTTCAGGAGTTAGGAGTTAGGAGATAAGGAGATGTTTAGGAGTTCAGGAGTTAAGGGGATTAGAAGTTCAGAGGTGTTCTAGGTGATATTCTGACTAAAGTACAACATAGTGCACTACAGAATATTTATACTTGGAGATACATAGGATTTACTATGGATTGATAATATGGAACATTCGATGACTAAAGTAATGAGTAAGACAGAGGAACAAGTAAATGAGAGCTGAAGCTGTACACTAGATATATAGATGACTGGAGTAGTGCACAGTTTTGTTACATAAGCAAATCTAATCTAAATGAGGTAATGTCATGTGGTCTGGAAGTCAGGTGATGCATATCTAAAGAGATCACATTGGAGGTGGTCTGGAGTTGATAGGAGTTGACAGGAGTTGGACAGCATATGACAGTTCCCTCCATAGGTTCTGCAGGCTAGTGGGTTGGGGCAGTCTTTCATGAAGTGTGTCTTCTTTAAGCCTTGACAGTTATAGCACCTTTCTGGTTCTGCTAGCTGTTTGTAAGCATGGACTTTTTTACCTTCAATGATCAAGCCATCATGGAGGGCCATGTTTGCATTCACTAGAAAAGAGAAGGAGGTGAGGGCATGAGCAATGCATTAGTTGGGCTTGTGAAATCTTTCTGGTTTAATCCATTGGATTGTGCATAGGCCTTCTTCCATTAATCCCAACAATTCCTTGATGGCACACAGGGATGGTTTGGAGTTGGTGAGGAAAGTAATGGGGACAAACTCTACAAAAGTGCAAAAAGACAGGAGAATAACCTGTGCTTGCTGGTCAAAGTAGGTGAGAAAGGTGTCTCTGTTCTGGGGTTCCTTTAGCCATTCAGTGTCAGGTTGGTTGTAGACTTCTAAGCATATCTTGTATCCTTGTAACTTCTTTGTGCTAAGAAAGCATATCTGTGCTGAGGGCTGGTTGGTCTCACTTTTCATCACCTCAAGTGCTAAGTTGGATCTGGTGACCAGATCTTTCTTTGAGAGATTGCTGGTGCTGGCAGACTGGGTGGAGATGGTGATTGTCCTCAACTGAGCTTCCCTGTGAGCTAGTACTCCTGTGTGTTGGGCCAGGACTCTGTTTTTGAGGGTGTCTGCATATGACTTATGAGGAAGTTGGGTGGGTGTGGCAGTGGCTAGATTCAGGATGTTGTCTAGGGTAAAGTAGGCTTCCTCTGTGGATATATCTATTGACTCCTTGAATTCTTCAGCAATCCTGGAAAGTTTCTCAGCTTGGGCTTCTTGTTGTTTGAGGAGATCTGAGAACCATTTTGTGTGACCATTTGGTTCTCAGGATCCTATGGGAGATGGTGTCCCTCTGTCAATATGCTCTAGTGTGACAAAGATTGCTTGGAGAATTTCAGCTTGTGAGGGTCTAATGTTGGGGGCTGATGAGGAGAATTCTACAATGGCAGGGAAGATGGAGCTGAGTGAAATTCCACCTGTAGGAATCTTCAGGTCATACTGCTTGAGTAAGAGGTGGGCACCTAGTAGATCCTTCAGTGGGTTGGTGAAGCCTGCTACTATCTCACTTCTAGTTCTATTACTGAATATGTAACCATAGTCTCCTTTGGCAGCTTATGGTCTCAACTGAGACACTGCTGGGGTCTTGGTTGGGGTGCCACTTGGTAGCAGTCCAAGGAGCTATCAAAGAACAACAGTGTGGAGTCTTGGCAATATTGAAGTAAAATTTATTGAATGATTTTCTGCAATGCTCACAATGGACAGCGATCTGAAATGGTCAAACATTTGTCAAACCTTATTGAACACTGTAGAACATCTGTATAATATTGTGGAGGGTATAATACATATCTCAGACACTGCATATGCAGTATCCAACATGATCACAGCTGGGTTTTAGATATGTGTTCAACAATGTTCTATGCCTCATTTTCAACTTTAATTTTGACAAGTGTTAAACTATGCATGATGTTCAAGGCATCATACTCAATGTTTGACAAGTGTTTGACAATGTATGGACAATTTAAACATGTACAAGACATTTTGTCAACATGTCCAATAGCATATGTCACATGTATCTTCATTACCCTTATTATGAGGCATAGGAATTGTGGTATATATATTTCATTCTATATTCTACAAAACATATGGATTCTGAATGTCCATGAGCCAATGCATGAAAACTATTACAAATATATCTGCCAGATTTTTTATGGTGGTAATATGGTGGTAGAGCCACAAGCTCATTACTTGACTCCATTCACCTCATTAATAAAGTATGCTACTAGGAGGCTCCCCACCATTGGGATCTATTCTTAGTCCAACATCCATTCTGCAAAATGTGCATATTGATGGCTTTGTACCTAAATCCCTTGTTTTCTGTAACACCAGCTTGCTCCATATTGACATCACAAAAATGTAGAATTCTTCCTTCATGAAGCTACACACTGGATCTGCACCACCTTGTGGATTGACCACCTTCTTGTACAAGGCAGCCATATCTAATAGCTTTTTTTCCCATTCCACAATATCTCTGTTGATTGCACAATCAAAGTTGGGCCTACCATGAGAACTCAATTAACTAACCTCACTTCACCTAGAGCAAGAAATGTTTCAGAAAGATCTCCTACCCATGCTTGCAATGAGGTCTTGTGAGCATGCATCACTATGTGTATTCTTCCCCCAATAATGAACACCTTCCATTCTCCAATGATGTCCAAGCTCTTGACATACATCTGCTTCCACCAAAACTCTCCCTTGTTTGTTTCTGCATCCAGATACTCTTGAGTTCAATACTATCTCTGGCCCAGAAGGCTGTGACCTTACTTCAGGATCCATCCATCTGGGATTTTCTTAATGGCAGTAAAAGGTCTAGTTTCTGGGAAGTAGGACTTGTTTGACCTGGCAATCATTCAAAGATGGCAGATCATGTTTTATTTTCTTGCTGCCTTTCTTGTGAGCTTGATTGGCAGCCAGAAGTGTTGTTGGAAAAATGTCTAGGGTCATGCCAATGAAGCGATATTGTAATAAGCATTACCTGAGCATTATGAAATATCTCTCGGCTTCTCAATGCACATGATAATAGCAAGTCAATGCAACCGAGATAAGATAATGCAAGATCACCATTGCTGTGTCATCACATTCATGTAAGATGATCAATAGCAGGCATTGCAATGATGCCTTGATGCATTGGCATGATAATATCCTTTCAACACGCTCTTTCCTTCCTCCACTGCCTCTACTAATGGCACCCATTCAATAGAAGCAAAAATACAAACGGAGCGACAAAATGATGATGGCAAACTCTCAGTGCAAATACTGTGGTAATAAATTCAAGCTACAAGGAATCAGTGGCCACAAGAAGAGCTGCCCTATATGAAAAGAAAAGGAGCGCCAACATGCACAATCTGCCAAGGAGTACAAGAGGGACTTGTGGCAAGGTAAGGTCATTTGGATACTTTTTTACCACTCTACCATTGTCTAACCACAACAGAGATGTAGGCGGCAGAAGTGGCAGCAGCAACATCATTGGTTTACTCTCACCCACATGAATCATACTTTGTGGGTCCTTTGATGGATGAAATGGATGTCAACTGGTCTGCCTCAAGTGGTAGGTCAAAATATTAATCCAAATTCATGCTCTAATACTCAGGTCTATGTCTAGTTGCCTCAATTGTTGCTCCTTGATCATCTCCTAGGCTACCACCAGAACATGAGGACTTCACACTTGACATGAGAATGCAAGGACCACGTGCAGAGCATAGTGGTAAGCTCTACTTATACTTTGGAACAATGCTGACTATAAGATGCTCAGACCACTCCATGGCTGGTAGTAGCCAGCAATCTATATCCCCCAAACGGCTACCTGACTTTAAGACTAAATTTCACCCACGCAGCAGTCATCCTCCCACTTTCCACATGCAAGAAGAGTTAGGCACCCAAGATGCACCCAAGATGGCTCCTGATAACCATACATAGTGTCCATTTGTTGAAGAGGGTGACTACCTATTTGCAGAGATTGCTCTACAGGCCAGTCTCAATGCATCACAAATAAATGGTTTGCTGTCCCTTGTGTCACATGTTTCCAAAGGAAATGCAAAGGTCACATTATGAAATGATGTGGACCTCCAGCACACATGGGATAGGGCAGCCATGCAGGTCATGCCAGTGAGTTTTTGTTTCTTCATCATAGCCATCAATGAAGGATTTGTAATTTAGCTTATCTCATAGTTCACTCAACACAATGTTGTTGCTTCATACAATGGGGAGAAGAGGACATTCCCATTATATAGTCATTCATTGTGGGATTGGGCTCTGGACATTCTGTCCAACCCACTCCTTGCCCTACACTTTGTTTGGGATGCTCAACGGCTGTCAAAATACAATGGCAGTGAATATGAACGATTCTATATGGAACCATGGACAGGGGATCGCTGGTGGAATATTCAAGTATATTTATTGTGACTTCTGTGATATGAACTGTAATGTCTGTATATAAATCATTGTCTTATCTAGTCTCATTTACCTGGTGAGGTTAAGAATGCTGTTCCATTTGCTTTTATCTTGTACACAGATCGAACATGGCTCTCTTCCCATGGAACTGTTAAGGGCTACCCTGTCGTAGCCTGTTGTGCAAACCTTCTCACAGACATTAGAAACGGAGACTGATATGGTGGCAGCTGTGTTGTTGGCTGGCTTCCCATTGTACATCTGGATTATAGTTGCTACATGGTACATTGCACTTATCTGTACCAGCCTCCTGAACCTGCAAAGGATGAGGGGAAACTCTCATACACAAACTATAAGTGTGTCATATGGCATGAATCTTTTCTTCGTATCATAGATAATCTCATCAAACTCTCACATATTGGATATTGCCACAAATGTTATGATGAGGTGATATGATGGCTATTCCCAATCATCCTCATTCTTTCCACCAACTATGAGGAGCTGTAAGTCACATCATTAAGTACATCACCAAGAAATTGATGGCGCTCATAGATGTATGATGTGTCTACTCTGAGGCACAAAAAGTAAACACCCATGTCCATATTGCCTCGCCCCACTCAAGGAGTTGTCTGATCTATCAAAGACATTTGAAGCACACACAGCAGCCCAGGCAGAGGATGCACTCACCATTTATGATGAAAAGAAGTCAGAAGGTGAGGCAATCCTCAAAGCACTGGGCCTTCAGGTGATCAGAGTGAGTTTTTATTGTTACATGTGCAATTATAATACTGATTTGATTACAGAACATATTTCAGAGGCTCCTACACTCTGATCCAGAAGACACTGCCAGCTTTGACCCACTCCACTATTTGCATCTTGGTATTTGGGGATACCACATATTCACCAAAATCAAGATTCTTCTTGACAAACTACCATGAAAGCATGCAGAGCAGATCAAGAACCAGTAAGCAGTATTGTTTCTATCTAATTTTTCTAATTTTTCTCATAGACTCAACAAGTTTCCTGCATGGTGTGTGCTAGCACACTTCTCCAACATCTTACATGTAAGCTATGCTGATGGGAACAAAATGTGGGACCTGTCTCAAGTAAGTCTATGCTGTTGGGCCTAACCTTAATAGTCAACTGACATGCTTCCCAATGAAGCAAACATTCTATACAGCCTTGAACATGTTGACAAATAATGTAAGCTGCGATGGCTATCAAATCTTGTGGCTGCTCTGCAGTTATCTGAAGCTAGACAGTCTCATTGGATTGGATGCACACACTGACTAGACATTGGAGATGGTTGAGAGGGAATTACTGGTTTTTGGGGATGAACTCAAGGTATACTAGTCTACCATATCAGCAAAACTGTGAGACTCACAGATTTTGTGTGCTACATAATACTAGGAATATACCACATGTGTGGCTGATGGGGACCTCTTGGAGCACCTTAAAACGGACTGGAACTTTCCAAAGGTTCACCTCTGGAAGCATGTCTCACAGGACATCCAAATGAGGGGTGTAGTATGAAACTACAGTACTCGTCCAAATGAAAAGATGCATATCAGGATCGTTCCAACGGAAAGAACGTTGCAGTTCAGGTATGCATGTGTAAGTTCCAGTGGTACAAGTGTACTAATCAGAAGTATCTTGCTTTTTGTAGATTCTTTGTGTTGACCACCACTGTTTAGCTATGAAACTCATCAGAGACCAGATCAACACTGAAGCTGAGCATGCTGTAGAACATCATATTGCCCAGGAGAATAATGGCAATGACAATGCAGCCGATGGTGACAATGACATTCTTACTAGTTTCGAAGGGCACATCAAACTCGGCGCACCACAACCACTCAGGACCATTCAAGAAATCATGAACAACCATGCATCATAGTCGGAATTCCAGAACTTTCGGCAAAAGTTCTCAAATTTCATCAATCAATCTCTTCCAGTTTACCTTGGTCACGATCCAGATTTGTGGAACAACATTTCATTCCTGGAAATATTCAAGGAATGTTATTTAATCAGTGCACTTGATCACTAATACCAATCCTTACAACAGTTGCAGGAGTATGTGTGCCTTAAGGTTCATTATGAATCAAAAATGGACTGGCGACAGGCTACGGACTACCTTTGATGCAATCCTTTGTTCCATGGGAAACCATGCTACGATAACATCCTTTTCCAAATTTTGCCTGAAAGGGTCACTTTCACTCAACTGCTACTGATGTTTTCATCTAACATCACTTCTCTTGGAGTTTATGACTTCGCTCTCGTCCATCCTTTCATGGCTGATGTTAGTGCCAATCAAAACACACTTGATACAGCTTTTCGACTCATGCGTGTCAAAGCACATCCCCCCACAGCTTCAATGTTCATCCCCATCCGCTCAATCATCAGGGGAGCTTTATTGTATCCCAATCCAGCACACAGAGACAAGTTCTTGGTGGTAGAACATGTCAATGGAGACATGTTCCTTCATGTCAAGGAAGGGACAGCCAAAGGACATGGTGAATTCTTGCTGTAATGTCAATATCTATTAATAGCTTGTATTCATGATCGTGTTCAATGCTCATAATTTCCTGCCACTGTTGCAGCTCTCATCACCAAGACTTTCCAATCTTGTCACTTCTGCTTCTGAATCTGCATCACCATCCTGATCACTAGGCCTATGATTATCCTGGGATCCAAAGCCTTACCATTCACCTCACCATAGAGCTTGTGAGTGAGCACATCGCACTATATAATTTTGATTTTCATCTATTTAGGACTTTTTTTGGGCCCCCTCAGTTGTATTGCACTGCCCTTCTTTAGTCCATGGGATTATTCCATGCACAAGAAGTATTCATGCTGCCTAGAGGCTGCTCTTTGCAGGTGTAAGTTGCTGTCTGTTTCCTTGCCTGTTATCCCTTCATTCTCCTACATCATTCATTGATGACTTCATTTATAGTGCCTGAGTCAAGTCCATCGGCATCTTTAGGATTTGTTCGCCTTCTCTTCCCACCCAACTAGTCCCCCCTCTGTTGTACAGCACCCTCCTGCAAAGGGAGAGTTCTGTACAGCAACAAGGTCTCTAGAGTCTTCCAGACTTTGGAGTCCTTTCAACTTTCAACCTGCCACAATATGTTCATTCGCCATATCCAGATTTGCCCAGTGATTCACCAATTCACCTCCAACAAGCTCAGTGCCTCTTCTACCAAGCTTAACCTATCTGGTCCCATTAATGTGCTCCCCTTTGTATTCTAACTAATCCCCCATAACAATTGCTCTCTCTTGCCTCTTTTATGCTCGACTCATGGTCTATCCTACTGCTCACTCATTCTCCCATTGGGGTTCTCCTTTCACATCATATGCAAGGGTTTGCTGGCAACCCTACCATCCTTCACTCCAACTGATCCAACCCCATCCATTGCCACTTGCCTATCTTGTCACCTCTGCTCCATCTGCATCCCCATCACCAAGCTTGCTTTCCAAACCCTACTGCCCACAGCATGTCCTATATCCACATGGCAAGTCAAAACTATGGGTCTTTATTAATCCTCCCTCATCTATTTAGGTCTTTCCAAGACCAAGCCATCAAATCATTGTGTGATATTTGGCCTCATCATAACAATTTCTCACTTCGGGCCACCCCATGTCAGTCTCCTTTATATCAGGTTTGGATCATCAATCACCTCATGTAATCAACTGATTCACGCAACTCCCTTCCCCCATCTCTCCAGTGATGCAACCAACCACCATTGTATCTCCTATCCACTCCTATCCACTCAATGCTATGGCATGTTCACACTCTCAGTGTGGTGATATTGCCCTAGTGAAGTGCTTCATCCACGAGGTCCTCCACTGCTCATGGACTTCAGGTAACATGTTGCAAACAGCACTATGTTACCTCGAAGTTATCCACTCAAAGATCCTGGACCTCATCCAGAAAGAGAAGCAAGCCTTTTCGTCTTCTTCCCATGCAGAGTCGGATGATGACCAGATATCTAAAGGTGAGGTTGGCATCAACTACAACACTGACCTTGACATGCTAACTCCATCTACTCAAGCACTGTCCTCAATCACTCTACTTGCCACAGTGCATGTTGACTCTGTTCCACATGAAACTGATGCCATGCTACTGATGGAACCAGAGTTCAATGCAGGCAAGAAATTGACACACAAATCAAGGATAATCAATGCATCCCTTCCTCTGCTTCCCCTTCTTCCCTCCCTGCTTCTCTGCCCTCATAGGGCGTTTCTTGCTTCACTGATACTCGCATCAAAGTTCATGTAAGATAGGTATTTTTCAAATCATGCATGGGCCAAGCTATCAGGTCTTCTGCTATGCGAGATCAACCAGTGTGAGTGTGCTCTCGGAGAAGCACTGGAATGGCATCTTTGGGTCAGCAAATTGCCTGCAGTGCAATCTACCTTGGGACATCTTCTTACCAAGAGCCAGAGCAAAAGTGATATTAATCAATCTGAAAATCCTCACATGGACCTCCTGGCTTTTGGAGATGCTGTTTCCTCTGCAGGCTCGAGAATCAGGAGGTGAGCCACTGTACTGCCTGGGGGCCTATATTGAAAAAGGGCCACATATGGGTGGGTTTGACAACGTCAGTCCGACTGCCTACAGCTCCAGCCCATCCATGCCCAGACTTAGTTACTCGCTGACCCTGATGGAATCTTCCATTGGCAATTGTACGGTACAAATGACCTCCTTTATGGACGTATCCACGCCGCTGCCTGGTCAGTTCATGACCTTCTCTGGCATGCAGAACAACAAGATGCTGGCGATCAATGTTGAAGGGGCAGCATTGAGTAGCATCTGAATATGTTTGTCTCATTTAACTAATGTATCATCTCACACAGGACATATTTGGCTACTCTTATAATCTTATGGTAATTCCCTCTGTGTGCTCACCCTCATGTCCCCACTGCCTGCATCCCTGTTGGCATTCAATATCCAAGATGGCTGGTGGTCATGAGGTGCTTTAGGAAGCCCCACTCAACAGATAGTGCCAAGTAAGGATATATTCTCATTTCAAGAGGCAGTCCAGTTACCAGTGTACAGCATTCACAGCGAGACAGAATCGTGCTCGGAATCCTTCTGATTATGTAATGGGTGAGACATTTTATTTGATCCGTTAACACCTGCTCTTGATTCCAAAGAGCTAGGCAAGAGAGGTGAACTCACTTGGGTCCTATCCCTGCACCCTAAGGTAATTAATTCTTGCTCAGTCTGGCATTTGACCTCATCTGCATTGCAGGCATGTTTGTCATGTGTAGGTACCTTTTTGATTGCCTGGTCATCCGATCAGTGGCACATTGGCCTGCTATTATGTTGATGTAAAAGTTGAATCAGGGTGTTCCATCGTGGCCTAGCATACAAATGCTGCTGGTTCTCGTCCATCACGTTAGCTTTCATTTAAAAGGGGCAGGTATGCATCGCCAACTCAGAGTAGCATCACATTTTTCTGATCTGTCGCCAGTCCAACACTTTTCACTAGTTCCTATCGCACCATACCTCTTGAAGACTTCTTGCATGCTCTCATTGCTGTGGACGACAACATTTCTAGTGATAATGACAGCAACAGCAATGAAGATCCTGCTGCCTTGCAGTCAGGGAGTCTTGGGCTCAACCTGAAGGTGATAGACATGGAACTTAATGAAATGCGGCAGGTTATGGCTGACCCTGCTCTGGATGCAAACACAGCCGAGATATGCAAGGTAAGTTTCGAGGCATAAATGGTTTGGGTTAAACAAAACTGACTATGTGCCTAGGCACTGGGCAATGCACAATATGCATATACATCTGTAAGACAGGAGCAGAACAGAGTAAGGGTTGAGTACAACAAGCTACAGAATCAGCTGGCACCCCGAACATGTGCCTGTGCTCTCAAATCAGCTGTATCTAGTCCACTGGATACTGCCATTACTGATGTCATGAAAAAATATGCCTTCTTCTATCATTTATGGGTCCCTAGTGGTACTTTCCCCCTTCATACTTTTCCTGCTGACTTTGATTTTAATGATCCAGCTCACTATGACAGCACTGAGACCAAAGTCGCTGCCTTCACTGCCAAAGTATATCTGATGCTTTCTCATACTTTAAGAACTCAAGCCACAAAGTATGTGCAACAGTTTGAGCAGCTTGTATGTGACAGATGAAGCAACAATTTGCATTACTAACAACCAGTCCATGTAGTTCATGTTGACAATCAATATGGAGGGCGCCAACATCCTTAAGCCTGTAAAGGACTCTGTGGTCATGCTCTTCTCCCATTTGAACCCACCTCTGGATTCTGTTTCCCTGGCTGATCGGAAAAAGAGAGAAAACAATCATGCTTTCCTATCGTTGTTAAAGCACAATCCTACCAGCTCAGATGATCTATACACATCACTTGCGCCCATCCTCTTTGAAAATCCAAGAGACCTAAGCTCCAAAGGCCTCTTCAAGAACAAGGTGTTGACCGAGGTGATCATTTGTTCAGATTTAGCTGGTTCACAACTCATTCAGTATCTGTCATAATCCAGATTGCTCATGTCTTGTTTTTTGGAAAAGGTATTCTCGCAGGCAAAAAAAGGGTGGCATGCCTTGAAGGGGTCAAAAACTGGGTGGAACGACGGTGACAGCAGGAATGATTGCAATTTGTTGCACATTTGTAAGTCTTTTTAATCAAACCTTTTTTTTTCTCACTTCTATATGTTCATAGGCTCGTTTTCTTCTCTCTTGCAATGACGAGTTCTCATTGACTGGCAGTCAGACTAAAATAACATATCAACAAGACTTCAAAGAATATGTGGAGATTCTGCAGAATGTGAGTCATAAGGAATGGTCACGAGAGATCTTCAATCACTTCAACAATGCCGTTTTTGGTGTCAACCAGAAGCTACCCCAGCAACAGCCCACTGATGTCAATGCTGACGATCCCACAGAGACTCAGCCTTGGCACTGGGAAGATGACCTTATCAGCTGATTAGGACGCTCCTGTAGCAATCAACATGTGAGCTCTGCTCCTGCTGGTACCCCTACTGCAATCTCAGAGTCCTTGTATTCAGATCGTATTTCTTAGCCTACTATAGATCAGCTTACCATCAATGTGCTCCAGTCCCCTGTCAACCTCACTCTTCCAAACTAAACCACTTTTGCTATGAATCTGATTGCCACTAGAGTGCCCATGGATATTCCATCCATTTCTGAAGGTTCACAAGCAGCTGTATATGCTGCCACTCCAGTGCAGGCAAGAATGCCTGCCACTATATCTTCTGTGCAATCCATGTCACTTTTGGCTACATCAGAACTTCAGATCCCACTTTCTAATCTTTTGCTCAGATCCCAGCCTTCCCAATCCATTTCTCCTTCTATTGGCTCTTCTGCTATCCCTCCTGTTGTGGTCCTGGCATTGGTGGGCTTTCCCTCTGCAAAGGGCCATAGCAAGTCTAGGAGGGGCAAAAAGGTGGACATACCTCAGGTGAATGTAATGGAGGATGGGCACAGCGCTGTAGTTAGGGCTATCTGCTCCAAGGCAAAACATGTGTAGGCCGTCCAAGGAATTATGCTGGCATATCTCTTGAACTTTGTCATTTGTGCTACTATGTAGTCTCAATGTACTGTATAGCAAATGAAATAAGCTCTGTTTTCTAACCATTCTACCTAGAGCTTCATTGCTTCAAAGCTGAAGTCTACCTGCCATTAAACTTAGGTAATTGCACACAACCATGAGCATGACATTATGACTACCATATTGAGTGATTACTAACAATATGGTTCTCAATGTTTTAGGACTCCACCAATTGACTTCTCTGCATCAGAATGCATTCATAGTCATTGGACGTGAGTTTCTTTTTGGTTTTTGTGCTATGCTATTCTCTAATGTCCAGTCACTCAGAGGCTTCCCTCTCTATACCTCTTGTGCCTCTGTCACTTGCTCAGATCCACTCAAAGTTAAGTGTCACTGCTGAAAAAGATTGATGTCCCAAGCATTGCAGCCTATGGTCTCTCACCTCCCCTTACTTTGATTTATGGTCAGTCCAGTCTTGTCTTTTTATGTTCCTGCTCCTAACCACGCTTTATCTGCACCCTTCTTGTATTCATTTTCGTCCTCTGTCGACTTGGTGTCCTATTCCAATTCTATCCATGCACACTCGTAGGCAGATGACTGTCCCCTTCATTGGGCTCATACCCACCCTTTTACTTGTGCTGCACTATGAACATACTATTTCCTCTGCTTGTTGTGCTACCATGGCATTTCCTTTAGTTGCATCCCCTCATGGTCAGTTTCATCTCCTTCTTTCGTGTTTCTGTACCTGATTGCCATCCCTTGTTTATTCACTGCATTAGATTACCAACTGTTCCATGCTGCCGCCTTTTGGGCCAACACCTGCCTTGTGGCCTCATGATCAAGTGTATTCATGGTGCTGGCCTTCATCTCCCTCGAGTTGTCTACCTTCATCGCCTCACTGTTCTGGTTCGGGACTGGTATGTCATCTGTAAAATTGATGTCAAGCAATGATAGGATTTCTTTTGTACTAGTGATCTGATCTATTGTAGTGAAAATATGATTGTAATAGTCAGTAGTGAAATGGCAATGATTTTGGAAAATTCGAAACTGGAAAGCAATGGGTTTGCAATTGTTCACATTACATTATAATGTATTTTGATTGGGAACCAATTGGGAGCCATGTCAATGTCATTAATAAGCACGACAATGTGACCCCCACATTACATTTGTGACTCTGAATGGTAATTTCTGACTGATGCAGCAATGATGCCCCTCCATTATATTGACATGACAATGCTTTGTAATCAAGATCTTCCCCCATGGCAATGCATTACCATGCAACAAGTGAAAACAGCCCATTACAATTACATACAATGTTATCTAATGGTGCCTAGATTTTTCCGACAGTGTCTTGTGATATGATAGATCAATGTTTCTCTCATAAACCTTGAGTTGTTGCATTGAAGAATAATGTAAAGATGCAAATTTTGGAGTGGGTGAGTGTGGATCATCTGTCTCTTATTGCATGAGTTGATTTTGTCACTTTTGGTCATGGCTTATGTTACAAGCAGATGAATATGAAGATGGAAGAGCCTTCGATGTGGAATTCATGACATGGTCTGACTTCCAGGATGTCATCCTTGATTCATTAAGTCACACCACATGCTGGGACAACTTGGTTAAAAACTGCATCATTGGGGGCATAGATTACTCAGTTGAACATAGGTATGAACATTTAAATTGTATCATCGGATGTGCTTACAGTGGCATTTCCAAACAGATATGACTAAAATTCTTATGAAATAAATGCTGAAGACTTGTAAATGAATCCCTCCAAGTGTTTGATAGAGCTATATGTTCTTTGTGACATCTCCTGAACCACCCAGCCCAAGTTGTCCACTGTAAGTTTCCTGCTCATTGCATGAGATGCATCTAGAACATATAGAATCCAGAACATTTTCTCCTCTGATGGCTCTGTCAGATATGAATTAACTGGCATTGAGACATTGGAAGAAATATTCAACAATCCTGAAACACCTCACAGGAGAGAGGAGTGTAGAAAAGAGATATGCCAGGAATGACCAACAGTAGTGTATTGTCCTACAGCCAGACTCTCATGTCCTGTTACTTTATCTTCTGAATTATCCATGTTAATGTTAGAGTTGGCATTCACACAGATTGTAGGTTCTCTATTGATATCCATTGATGTGTTTAACTTATTGTCATTGTGAACAATGCCACTATTATGCTTTAAATAAGTCCTGAGATCATATGAGAGTGTAGCTTACCCATCATTATTGATCTGCATTCCAAAACCAAATTGTGCAAGTTCTACCTGTGCTTCTAAGGCAGATAGATATCATACCACCTCTTCCCTGGTGGGTCCTCAAACACACAGGTCTTTGGAAGCATTCTTTGAAAGTGCTGCATGTCCAGGACATGATGCAGAACAATTCCAATGTGGTGCTTGAGATCTTGGATGGTGGGGACAAGCACTACCATTGTGCTTCCACAAAGAATTGGAAGATAAGGGTATACACCCATAGGTGTGTATCCAAACCTTGTAACTGGACATGACATTCATTTTTAATGTCGTTGGGATTGAATATGGAGAGATGAGTCCACAAGGGTTAAATATATTCTGAAAGTGCCATAGCTGTTACAATCTTTTTCCTTTCGCTCTTCTGCTCTGTGTTCCTGCATGTTGCTCTCATCATTATCTTTAGTTCCTCCTCTTCTCATCGTCAACCATGACTTCCTCTTGAAGCTATCAACCTTTTCTTCAGGTGATAACTCTTATCTTCTACGCTCAGGCTTACCTCTTTCCCTGAGTAGTATCTCGGACTGTCATCTTGTCCTCTCACCTTTCTTCTTCTGATGACTTCCTTGTGTTGTCATTTCCTTTCCAAGGTAGATGACTCAACTCCACAGTTCCTTCTTTATCTTGCCTTATCTTTGCTCTCTCATTAGATGATTAGCTCCACAGCTGTCTCTCTCACGATGGCAATGTTTCCCCTTATTTCATAGCATTCTATAGTGTTCCATTCTCTCACGATTAGAACACTTAAATACCTGATCGCCTGTATAGTAGCTCCTCACTCTGAATCTATGATCCTTGTCGTACTCATTCTCTGTCCTCGAGCAATTCTCGAGACCTGCGTGCTCCCTCATCATTGTCCTCTGTTCTCTGTCTTTGGTTCGCACTTAGCTTGCTAGGAGAGACGCTGTGGTACCTCTTCATGAGCATCCACCTCTCTTGGGTTAAGTTGAACGCTCTCTTGAGTACGCTTAGTGTTACAAAAGATTCAGAGTCCCTTTTAACCCCTCCTACTACAGAGCAGGGCCTATCCCATCATTGCTCACTTCTATTGTGCCACTTGTCGTGCCCAAGGGCAATCCTTGGACAACAATCAGTTGTCATCATCAAACACCCCAGGACCTAGTGACTCTAGGTCAGGAAGTATCTCAGGACCTTCAAGTATGTGTCCAAACCTTCATTGTTATTGAGTGAGAGTGGGATGCTGATATGATCATTAGTCCCTGTGACTTGTTCGATGTTGCTGGTAGCTTCATGTCGTGATCCCATCTGTCAACTAGTCTGATTTTGAATGGATCTGGTTGATGGCACCTGTGAAGATGGAGGTCTTTGCACATAACACTCACTTTGTGTTGCCATCTCAGACTCTGCATTTTTTGTGATCATCATGAGGGTAGGTCTGATGAAAAAGCTCACGGTATGCTTGTAGTCGCTGAGTAGGATGTGAAACATGGCTACCTCGCCCAAGTTCTTGCACCTGGTTGGCCATGAAGTCTGCTTCTGAAAAGAGGGAGTCTGATGCCAGTGAGTGGTTGGAGGACATCTTCAAACTGTGATGGCTTGTAATGACATCTGCCACAACAATTTTTGCACAATAAACTGTATAGGTCTTGGTCAGCAACTTGACATCTTGAGCCTACAGCATAAGTGCCTGCACTCCTTCAAAATCGATCCATTACCTTGCGCATCCTAGTATGTCTCCCATCCAATGCAAATATTGTCGTACTTTCTTTCCAGACCCTCCTGCCATATGACACCACCAAGCCCATGCTCCACAATGTCAAAAAGCATCCAATCACCACCGGGAAAATCTTCTGGGAGCATGCACAGACCAGCCAATGGGTGAAACCACTTACAAAGATGATCCAATCAACGTGGCACAGACGGTAGAGCCTCTTCATAACCATCTACTGGACACAGACATGGTGGATGACAAGGCAGGAGTTTCAATGCCATCGGACTTGCCCAACATGGACCAGCGCATGCATGTAGATGGGTTTGTTGACGAGGGATGGACTGGTGAGGTATGGAGTCAGCCATTTCCTGCTGCAGGTGTAGCCAATACAACATCTATGAAAACCACATTTGAGGCCATCTGCGATGAGCAAGTGTTGAATAGTGCAGATATTTGGAGACCCTTCACAAGTGAGGACGACTGGAATCTGGCCAAATTGTTGATGAAGAATGTGGGGCAAAACCAGGCAGACAAGTTCTTGAAACTTAACATGGTAGGCAATATACTCACTGGAAAACTCTCACAGTCATACTGTTTGTCGTAGATTTGATCGGGTGCATGTCCATCATTCCACAACAAGTTGGACCTCCTGAATGCCGTTGATCAGCTCCCATCAGGCATAGGCTGGCAGTGTGAAGGTGTGACGCTTACTGGAGATCACCTTGATGATGATGGTCGCCCACTGGTTGAAGATGTAGAGTTTTGGTTTCGGGACCCTGTCGAGTGTGTCCGTGAACTCATAGGGAACCCAATGTTTCAAGACCAGATGCGATATGCACCTGAAAGGCTCTACATAAACACCACTGGAGGGGATAGAGTTGTCAATGAGACGTGGACAAGAAACTGGTGGTGGGACCTACAGGTATACAGTTGACCATCGACAAATGACATGGTACTGACTCAATATAACAGTCTCGATTGCCTGCGGGGGCTACTGTCTCGGCAATAATCCTGTCCTCAGATAAAACTCAGTTATTGCACTTTCGAGGAGACAAGGCTGCATGGCCAGTTTACCTCACCATCGGAAATATATCCAAGGAAGTCCAGTGGTGTGCTTCAACTCATGGAACTATCTTACTGGGATACCTGCCAATTGCACAGCTCAATGGCTTTTCAGAAAAAGTGAAACCTCTCATGAAATATAATCTGTTTCATTATTGCATGGGCAAAATGCTTGACTTGCTGATTGCAGCTGGAACAACAGGTGTACCTATGGTCTGTGCAGACTCAAAGACTCATCAGGTTTGGCCCATCCTTACAGCATATGTCACAGACTATTCTGAACAATGCTTGGTGGCTTGTTGCATGGAGAACCATTGCCCACTCTGCAAGGTTTCCCCCACATCTCGTGGAGATCATGTCTGTGCTGATAAAAGGAATGTTAAAGAGATGCTGCATGTTCTGAGCCATTGGGATAACCCTCATGCACCTGCGAGCCTCAAAACCTCTTTCAAGGACTTGGGACTCAGAGCGATCTATCCACCTTTCTGGGCAACCCTGCCACATTGCAACATTTTCAGTGCTTTCACTCCTGACCTTCTCCACCAATTGCATAAGGGAGTCTTTAAGGATCACCTAGTCAAATAGTGTATGGCAATTATGGGTACGATTGAGGTGGACACACACTTCAAGACCGTGACCCTGCATCCTGGTCTCTGTCATTTCAAAAATGGAATCTCTGGTGTCTCTCAGTGGACCAGGAAAGAACATAAAGAAATGAAAAAGGTATTCATTGCAAGTGGCCAGGATCCACGCATTGTCACAGCTGTGCACTTGGCTCTTGACTTTATCTTCTTGTCATCTCTGCAATCACATATGACACAGACACTCACTACTCTCAAAGAGGCACTGGACACCTTCCATGCGAACAAAGCCATTTTTATTGAGCTAGGAGGTCACAAATCGAATCATTTCAACATACCTAAAATCCACACAATGGAACACTACACTGATTTGATCTGGCAATTTGGTTCTGCGGATGAATAACAACTTCATATTGACTATGCCAAGGATGCTTACCATGCAACAAACAAGAAGGATTTCATCATCCAAATAATGGTCTGGCTTCGCCGCCAGGAAGCAGTTGATCGGCATTCCCTCTTTGTTGAATGGTGTCGCCAACTGGATGGGACAGGTACTTCAGAAGAACATGAGATGGCCGATGAAGGGGAGCAAGAAGGGAGTGGCAGCAAAGACAGTGAGAAAGTTGTGGAAGATGAGTCGTTAGAGAGCACGGTGGTTATGACCGCGGAAACATCAGCTAATATCATTCAACACTGCCACACGGTTTTGAGCAAAGTTCCCACCAACCACCCAACTCACTTGTGCCAAGTGGCTGCTAGCAAAATCATTGAAGAACACCACGTGTTGTAGGAGCCTTTAGCTCTCTATGTTTGTAGGGCACATTCTACAGGTATTCTAGGTATCGTCCATCCATCGTTCAAGACCTCCATTGTGTCCTGTGTCCATCTGTGTCGATCCAAGTCCAGTCCGGTCCAGATTGTTGGTATCTGGTTAGTCCACATAGTCCGGTTGATAGGTATCTGGGTCAGACATTTTTCATTTGTCTCTTTTCGTTCGTTATTGGTTCTCGCCTTCTTAGATCTTGTTGTTCCAACCACATGTATCTCTTCTGCTTTGTTTTTGGTGGGTCATCTTGGGATTTGCGGCTGTAGAAAGGTATTCTTCCTTAGATCTTCTTGCTTCGAAAGTCCTGGGAAATACCCAGACTATAAAGCCTTGTACCATATGATTGCAATCTTACTCTCGGTTCTGTTTGTCGTCTGTCCTCCTCTCATCATCATCATCGTTCGTACTCTCTGTCTTTGTCTATCTGGTTTCTGTTGGACCGGACTCATTGTTCTCTGCTCGTTTCAATCTGGTTTTCACATTGGATTACCCTCTCTTTGTGCTAGGTGTCGTCTAGCTACCCCTTCTCACTACAGTACCTACATACGAACCCCTTGGGACGAGCCTAGCTCGCACCACCCTTTTTCTACTGGTCCCCTCTGCCTACAACAGGGTCTCCCTGGATGTGACAGTGGTACCACCTACCCATTCATCATCTTTACAACTGGAGCCCACCACGAGGGGTTCATTCAGGTCCTCGAGAAGGCCACTTCGACCCATGCCTCAGCACATCGAGCTCGAGGGTCTCGTCTCTTATTTTCATCAACTAAACATCTCACAGGACTCTGAGTTCCTTGCTCCGGTTACTCCAGAAAGGGCTCACCACTTTCGCATCAGCCTTCCCTCAACACCATCAGCAACACCATTCATTCTGGGTGGGTTTGTTACCTCCACTCCTCATTCTCCCTCACAAAGTTTGCATTCTCTTGAAAGCGTTCCACTTTCCCCTTTGACCCTGCTTGACTCTCCTTCCTTGTTCATCCCATCCAAGCCTCCTAGCCATTCCCCTTCTCCTTCCCTCTGCTTCCTATTTGAGCCTACTGAAAACCCAGATACCTCTCTCGTTTCCCCTCTTCCTCTTGTCGTACCTTTGCCTTTACCCTTGACCTCTTCCTGTGCTCCCCTTCCCTTACCGGCTTTCAATCCAGTTTCTTATCCATTCAATCCGATTGTATATCCTGTTTGTCTACCTGCTCACCCTCAACAGCTTCTTCCGATCCCTCCCACTCAAAACCCAGCACCAATGGCCCATCAACAGTTCTATATGCCTCTCCGTGGCACACCCAATGCTCTGAAATTCGATGGCAAGATGCCATCTCAGCTTCCTCGCTACCTAGAGGATATCGACTTCCTAGGCATTCATGGTAACCTTGACGAAGCCGGAAAAATCAAAGCTGCCATCCGTTATGCAGACTTAGACAAAGCCAAGGTTTGGGAAATGCTACCCGAGTTCACTAACCAACCTGCAGACTGGGGCAATTTTTGTGCCACTGTCAAAAAATTGTATCTGGGTTGTGAAGGTACTGATCATTATTGTCATGCTGATCTTCAATATTTAGTCAATGACTACCAAAAGAAGCAAATGTGCAACCAAGACGATCTCGGCGAATATAGCAGGAAATTCCAGAAGGTAGCTGCTGGCCTCATTACCAACCAGAAGCTTTCGCCCCTGGATTGCGACACGTACTTCCTCATGGGATTCCCCACCATGCTTCAGGAGAGGATCCACCACTGGCTATCTATTGTTAAGCTGGATCTTCATCCAGATGATCCATATCCTATTGAGGACGTCATCGCTGCCACCAAATTCCTTCTCTCTGGATCCACACTTCGCACAGTGCTCACCTCTGCCACCGTCCCTGCCACCACATCACCATCTGCATCTCGTCCCCAGCCCTCATACAAACCAACTCATGTATCTGTCGTACCTCTGTCTATCCCTCAGCCAACATACACGTCTGGACCATCTATGAAAGTGGAGTCTAATATGGCTGCACGTCCGCCAGCAGTCTGCAAATTCTGCGCCAGTCCCAGACACTTCATGCATACCTGTCAGGTCTGTATGGAGTACATCAACACTGGCAAGGTCATTCATGGTAGCAATGGTCAACTCTATATGCCGGACGGATCAGAAATCCCTCGTGTTCTGGGTGGTTGTTGCATCAAGGATGCAATTGATCGCAGTCTTGGTCAATCCTCACAGGCTTCTTCCTCCTTGTCCAGTCCGGTTGCACATATCACTACCAGTATCCTGTCCGCTGCCTATCCGGACACACCTGCTATCCTCGATATCGATACCTCTGCTTTCATGACTACTGAAGCGGATATGGGAAGTGATCACACGCCTGTTGTTGCTGACAACAATTTTCAGCCGTACTTAGCTCAAGCATGGGCCAACTTCCAAGCAGATAAGGCCAAGGATCCCAAGGGCAAACGTGTCCGCTTCGACAGAGTTCAGATACTGCCTCACAGGAGACCCGCTCCTACTGTCACTGAGGAAGTCCTGTCCCCCAAATTGCAAAATGCTTCTTCATCCTCTAGTCGCTCTTCCAATCTGTCTCCCACTCTGTCAGAACCAGTCCTCCTTGCTTCTGATTAGGGGTCAGGGGGTTGGAGATGTGGAGATGCGGAGGTGCGGAGGGGTGGGTCTTGGTGCAGGACTTATGTGTCGCGCCCTTGTGTAGGTTCAGGACCCTTAAGAAGCAGAGTTCAGGAGTTAGGAGATCAGGAGATCAGGAGATCAGGAGTTAGGGAGATCAGGAGTTCAGAGGTGTTCTAGGTGATATTCTGACTAAAGTACAACACTGTACACTACAGAATATTTATACTACGGAGATACATAGGATTTACTACAGATTGATAATACGGAACGTTCAATGACTAAAATACTGAGTAAGATGGAGGAAGAGATAAACAAAAGCCGGAGCTGTGCACCGGGTATACAGATGACCAGAGTGGTGCGCAGTTTGGTTACATAAGCGAATCTATACTAAATGAGGTAAGGTCACATGGTCCGGAAGTCAGGTGATGCGTATCTGAGGAGATTGCACTGGAGATGGTCTGGAGTAGACCGGAGTTGACAGGAGTTGGATGGCATATGACACACCCATCCTATGCAGTCTGCTTCTGCTCCAGCCGGACCATCTAAGTCCACTCCTCCTCCTGTTGTCAATCTGGCCAACGTCAATCCAACTCGTCCCCCTCGACTACCAACACCATTCCCACTTCACAATACAAGTACTTGTTCCCTCTCAAAGACAATTCTGCTCCCAAACGAGTCCTTGAGCACATATTAGACACTAGCGTCCCTGTTCTGGTCAAGGACCTCTTGCAGTTGCTCCAGAGTTCCGGAAGCAGTTCCGAGACCTCACCACAGTAAAATGCATATCCACCACTTCGAACTCGACTCACTTCGCTCATGTCAACAAGCTTGCTGGTCGAGACCCCGCACCATCCCTTGAGGAGTTCGCTGACCAGATTCTCCGGAATGATGATGGACTCATTGTCACACACCACAACCTTCCTCTTCGAGCCATCGAGGCTAGGATTGGAGGTACCAGTCGTACCATCATGTGTGTTTTGGATTCCGGGTCTGAGATCGTCGCTATGCCTAAGCGAATCTGGGAGGACCTTGGTTTACCAATC
>JBBPTV010000120.1:0-45260 GCA_038094275.1 Tubosaeta brunneosetosa
CTTGTCGACTTTCCAACTCTTGGTACACTGGCTTTCAAGTACTCTGATTGGTGGACATACCTCGGCAAAGAACAGGTTCCTGGCCCAACCTTTTTGGGTGGAAAAATCCTGCGTTTTTCCTCGCTTAGCCCCAGGCCAACTTTTTGATGATGGCATTGCATTCATCTAGCTGGGTGCACGTCGCATTTAGAAAAAGGAACGCGACCAAACGCAAACACGTGAGGTATGAAAGTATTCAAAGATGGTAAAAGATGGAACAAGGACATACATGACTGATCTGCTCGTGCTGCCATCGCAGTGTCACCGATCAGAACACAGCCGTTCGGACAATTTGGCTCCCTAGCACCCTGGTCGCTCAAGCGGCGTGGGCTCATCTCCGTTCGATTCCTGGGGCCTAGCACGAAAAACAAGGGACTCATCTGAAGAATGCTATTTCCTTTACTGTGGAGATGCCGCTGTTGTTACGAAGGGAAGTTATACGCACATTCATGCCATCGTTCCTTTACCGTGGGCGTAGTGCATTCGAGACCCTGCAAAATGGTATATAAGCGAGCGTGCAGGCCTGAGAGACCCAGGTTCAAGTCACATCTCTTTGAACACTTGCTACATCATCATGGGAGAATCTCAGTGGTTCCAGCCGACTGTCAGGAACAGGCTTGAAGTAGCTGTCCGCATCGCTAACTTCACCCTCGCATGGGGAAAATGTTATGATATCTGTAGGTATTTTTCTCCTATCCGTTTTCATGCATTGTCAAAACATCCCTATAGATCATCCGTATGAGGAGGTCGGCAGCCCCAGTGGGACTGTGATTGGTCCCAAGAATGACTTTACGTTCGGCACCTGTGGCCGTGAAAACGCTTCCTCCGGCACGGAGGGTAGTTTTGACCTCGTTATCGATTCAACCAGTGAAAAGATTGCGGAGATCTACTTTGACTGCCCTTGGGGTATTGGCACCAATCTGGTCAAGACGAACGGCCCCGTGGCCCCGGCCTACCTTGTGGCCATCAACGCGTTCAATCAGACTAGTAGCGGACCCTTGGGCACGGGAACAATTACCATCATCTCGGATGCGTTGCTCGCACTTGTATGCTCCACGTCACTGTGTATTGCTAGCCACTGACTGATTCTCTCAAGTCCAAGGAATAAAGGATGATGAAAGAGAGGTGTACGCGGTCCTAGGCGATCATAAATAACCCTTGCTCGTCCTATAAGTCTGGTGTCTTGATTTGTTTTCTTCTTGTGCCTAGGACATGTGCAATGTGTGTAGTGTGAAATTGGAGTGATCGATTTGAATTCTCACTCTAAGTTGGCGATTTCTGGATGTCTTTGCGGTCTCTTGTGCTCGTCCGGAGTCCTGCCCTCTATGATGTCGACCGTCTTGAGTGATTGATTAGAGAATCAATAGCTGACTCAGGTCTGTTTATGTCTTCTGAAATGTCTTTGAAACGATCTCATCCGCGGCATGGCGGATGGCTTAGTACTTTCTGGGCCTTTCTGGCGCCTTGGCACGCTCGTGGTGTCAATTACTATAACTACCTAGGCGGCCGGCTGTGAGACTTGTCCATACGGATGTCCGAACTCTGGGTTCTCGCCTACGATTGAACCCCAAGGTCGACTTTTGACTTAGAGTGTAACTGTCTATTGCGAGCGGATGGCGTAGTAGACGAGCCCTAGCCGGCTATCTTGGGTAATGCTGTTGACTCGTGTGTGGTTGGATGGATATCCATGTCATGCGGACCAACATGCGTGTACTCACCAAGCCTCTGCCTGAGGCGGCGATGTTGAACGGTGATCATTTGAGCGTAAGTAAGCAAATTCTGCTGGATCCCATCGACGAATACGGTGACACACCAAATGGTTCATTATGTCAAGCTATGGATCTAAATTAATCTCTTATGATCTGCACGATACTACAGTTGGCAGCTCCCAGACACGGATGGTTCCTAACTTACCACCCGCTTCAAGTACTGTTCCGGCTTCGGTCTGAGGCCAGTTTCTAGACTCCGAATCAGATCCGAGTCGGTTCCATTCAACTCCGCGTTTACCACGATACGTGAGCAATCTCTCTGAGCAGAGATTTGCCTTGGCCTAGTGTCAGGGTATACAGAAAAGGCGAAATCCGAACGAAAAGTCAACTATCCGAGGGCGACTTTGAGACGGACCGTCCGTGGTTCAGCGTGTTGGTCATTGGCAAAACGATGTGTGGACTAGATGTACGGGAGGTCGGGTACAGGCCCCTGCGCAACCTGAATGTTGAGCCTCAGCCATGCGGCGACCTTCGAAATCGTTGATCATTCCCTGTCATGCTTCCACGGCAATTTCGTGAATATGCCTTCGCATGACACAAATAGCGTCAATCGAAAGGGCAGGTAATGACGACTCTACAAGCAGTAACTTGTGATAAGGAGACGCAGGACCTAGACAAGCGCCATTGCATACAGATGAGCAGAGAAGCTGGCGATCCTCGGTAGCATCCAACAACTCATATTAAAGACTGTTCCTGTGAATCTATCCGAGGCAGATTATAATTGGTGTAAATCGGTACCCGTACCACAGTCGCATCTACAACCCCGCAATCAGAGGATCACGTCCATAAGTAGACGGGAAAGGCATTTCCATAGTGCTGGGAAACTGTGTCGAACGAAAACTACTTGCTCCCACCGTACCGCGCCTTGCGACCGATGTCGAAAGGTATGTACTTGTATTTGATCATATGTCTTGCAAAGTTCGATATGAGTAACAACATGGTAGTGAGTCGATACACTTACTGGATTTGTCGTCGCATAGTCAACGCAAACAGCACGCAGAAGTACACCACCAGAATCGGCCAATAGACGGGGACGTCAAACATATCGGTAGTAGTGCACAGAAGCGAAATGATGACAGCTCGAGTTGCACACAGCCTGAAAGGATTGTCTTAGCTCTGTGGAAATACTGCGCAGCCGAAGGGAATACCAAAACTGCCATTCTGGCAAGCGCCTTACAAACGGCCTGAATTCGTCGTCTCGTTGAGAGGGAAGTGCAGGACCATCATCAGTCGCACCCTCTTCAATCTCATCCGCAAGCAGATCATCCTGAAGCGAGGGGTCGAACTTGGGCTGAAGGAATGCCAGCAACAGGTTGAGAAGATAGATGGCGAGGCCATCTAGGCAACCGTCATTGGATTGAAATAATACATGACAGAAAGCACGCACAGCATACTGTTTTCAATGTCCAACGAATGTGTTAGCTGATATGGTTCGCAGAGAGTGAAGTCGTTACGAACCAATGTACCACTGGACGGCGAATGAGTCACAAGCATGCGGAATGAGATGGTATGTACACTCACCCCATGGGACAAGACGATTCGAAGCATGAAGAGAGAAAGGAGCCCAAGAGTTGCGAGCCAGCGCTGAAGGACGTGGGGAGTCCACTTGTCCAACAGTTTTTGGTATTGGCGCTGGGCATTCGTGATCGAGGCCTGAATCGTCTGAAGGGGCATCGACGGTGGTTCGTCTGAAGACATCATCCTGACAGGTGAGGGAAAAGAATAAGCAGCGTCTCCACTAATTTTGTTCCCGCCCGACAGTGTTGAGAACCGCCCTATAATTCAAGCGGAGATAAGCGGAGCCTCAAATTTGTCTGTCATCACGTTCTTGAGTACTTTACACCGTAAAAATAAAAATATCTCGACTATAACGAAGCCCATGGATGAACGTAGTCTAAAAGATGTAGGGGATGACCGCCTTTCTGTCCCTGGGGTAATCCGGGAATTTCTCGAGGTACCATTGGTGGCCCTTGTAAGCTCTCGCGATCATGAAGAAGATCTCTGACGAAAAGAAAATCCACGGCGGTTGGACGGAGGACATGAGCGCATCGAACGATGCCAATAGGGGAATGGGTGCAGCAGCAAGGGCGAACCCGAGCCACTCGATCCATTCGCAAAGGTAGTTGGGGAACGAGATGTACGTGTACAGATACCCGTGCGGAATCCCGTAGTGCTCTCTTGATTTGTTGTTCGGGAGGTCGTCGTCGGACTTCGCTTTCGCTTTACCCTTGGCCTTGGCATTCCGACGGATGTTGAGGAGCACTTCGTCGTGGAGAATATTGCCCGCAAAACCGAGGGTCCAGATAGTAACGCCTGCCCAGAAGATGGGCTGGGAGAAGGCATCGGCGAGGAAAGTGGACGCAAGATTGGAGTGAAGGTAACTACCCAGCAATATGCCGTTGACGATATTGAAGAATATGCCAGAAATTGGGACACTGATGTGAGCTTTAGAGCGTGAGGGTGCGCGAAGGGGAGAGATAAGGGCACGGTTCGCGTAGTGGATCAAATAGAGGCCAGCGAGGAAAATTTGGGCGGGAACGAGGGGTCGGGTGTCGGCTGGGGAGGACGCCAAAGGTGTAGCGGAAAGAGCGTAGATAAAAGAGATGGGAGAGACAAGTTCCATGACAATCCAGGCGCGAATACCGTCGACGAGAAAGACACTGTCGGCTGAGGGGGTGAACCTGCCAAATGGGGCGTCGATGAAGAACTGGACGGGACAAAAGATGGGCGGTAACACGAAAAAAAGCTTTCTAACAGCTGGTCAAAGAATTCAGTTTCTTGGACGGTGAAAAGGCGAGCAACTTGCCGTCGTAGAGAACGTGCATAACGGCCTTGGCAAGAAGAACCTGCGTCTGGATGACTAATCACATGAATCCTGACTCCATGACCAAGTTGCGTCTGAAGCGAACGCCAGCAGAAGAGGAGCAGCGCGCCCGACATAAAGCCTACAAGGCAGCAAGAAAGGCAGCGAAACGAAAACATTCAGACGACCACGAAACCGGTACAAGCAGCCGCAGGAAAAAGTATTCAAACATTGATGACAACGACTTGTTTGGCCAGTCTTCATCCTCCCACAAGCCAGACTATGATGCTATCCGGGCTGAGCTGGAGGACATGCGTTTCAAGGAAAGGTTGTGGGGTGCACTCGAAGAGGATGGACGGTTGGATGGGATAAACGCCCGATTCAATGATTATGCCCATATTCCCGACAGGTGGGCCCGCGATCAGCATGATCTAGCCAACCCACAGTATATGGATGATGACGAGTATGCAGAATGGGTTAGGGAAGGCATGTGGAAGTGAGTGAAGTGGTTTCACGATCGATCCCAGCTAATTGCACTCAGGAAAAAACACGCACAGGAGTACGAAGAACAAGCAAAGCGAGAGGCAGAAAGGACTGCCCAGAGAGCCAGAGAGAAGGAAATCAGAGAAAACACGCGCCGCCTTGAGAGACTCGCTCTTGAGCGGGAGGAAAGGCGCGGGAAGGAGAGACGGAGGCAACGAGAGGAAGAGCACCGACACCAATACGAACTACGCTGGAAGGCCCTTCTAGATTCTCGTGCGCAGGATCACAGGCCATTGACGTTTCAGGATATCCCATGGCCCCTTTTCTCAGTCCAGTTCGTGGAACGGAAAGCCACAGACAGCGGTTCCCCCCTCCGTGTTGAGCATATTACCCCAGATGCTATTTCCGCCTTCCTACTGTCAGAAGACGGGAATATTGACGCTTCCATCGCCAGTGGCGAAATATCGAGGCGGAATCGAGACAAGCTTAAGGAAGCCTTGCTACGATTTCATCCAGACAAGTTCGAGGGTCGCCTAATGCATCGTGTCCTAGCAAGGGATGTCGAAAGCGTCAGGGAAGCTGTTGGGCAGGTCGCCAGAACCTTGAACACCCTCATGAACAAGAAGCTGCCATAATTTTTGTAGCCGGCGTTTCGCGGGCCTCAGATAGAAGTCTCAGTGACGCGCCTTTGCACAGAGTGCGTATTGTATCTTTCATCATTGTGGAGTCATAATCGATGCAGTATTCGGATACAGCTTTCACTGCGTCTGATGATTTCGGTTCTAGAGGAAATGGAAAGGCTCACGCGTTTCCCTTGGCATTGACCCCGAGGAAAGCCTACCTGATTTGCTGTCGATATACTGTACGCTTTCATTTTGTTCTGTGTTGTATCTCCTGTATCTCCCCGTTGACACTAGAGATACCACCAACCGTTTCTTTTAAATTTACGATTTAAAGCTCATGCGTTCGAGTTTCCCTGTCTCGTCAGAGAGTGCGTGCTCGTTTTTTTTACTTATACGCGCTTATTAAGTCAATTTCGTACATAGCATTTTTTGGCTTCTAGGACGCCATATGCCTGGTGCTCCAACCCTGCTCATGTGACACGGGGTACCACTTTCTGGTGGTCAATATTGGTCGTCACAGGTGCCTGCCAGTGACGTTCACTATCCTGGCAACGATGAGTATATGCCGTCATGATCGCCGTCAAAGATTGCTAGGGTGTCGGACACATCCGCTTCCGTTATTTGTCAACTTTTCAGATAGACAACAAGCCCAAACGCTTGGAAGCTGCACAACGGTCAGATGCCTGTTGTGGGGCGACAATCAGATATCCTTTCTGTACCCCTCTTCCTTCCTGGCCCTCACTCAACAAGGCACGTGGGCCCAGTTGGCAGACATAACCGAAACGGACTTCCATAGTAGATTGGAACACACGACACAATAGATCTCGAAAGGAATGTAACTTTATGGGGCCTACAAGTGAATGTGAGAAGGAACGGACGGGGTACCCCACGACCTCTTTGTGCCAACAAATAGCTACTTCTCATCAATTTCCTAGACGACGAATAGTGACATTCGACTGGCCAGTCATAACCGATGTCAGAATTACACCGTTCTGCTCAATGTCGACAATGGTGGCGCCCAAGGGCGTATAGGTCTTGTTACCACCCTTGGCCTCGGCGTGCGTAAAGGTAATCGGTGTAAAGTAGGGTAAAGGAGCGTTATCTCCTTCGTAATCTTCGAGGATCCACTCTGCACTCTGCCGGCACAGCCAATTGGTGGAGGTGAGATTCTTGTACCCTACCTGCCCAGTGGATAGATTCTCGACCATGGCAGAACCAGATGTCGCAGAGTGAGCTTCGATGGTGATTCTGAAGACGTCTCCTTGGGAAACATGGATCTCTGTTTCAAAACCATTGGGCATTTCGGGAAACCACTCATACCACACTATTAGGAAAAATTAGCAAAATGGATACATGGCCTGAAACCTCTTTACCATCGTACTCGGTTGTATTGCCGACAATATACATGTCTACGCCGGCTTGGAGAAGGCCTGGTGAACGTCCGCGGCCGTCGATCCCGACCCAGGCAGCGCTAACAGCTCCGTCTGGACCCCAGACTTTGGGAACGGTAAAAGTACCAGTAGCGGAAGTGAACGTTCCTTGCTGGAATAAACGATGAAATCAAGCGGGATATGGTTGATGAAATCGACGAACGTCATCTACATCCCAGACCGCCCCAGACCAAGTAGGAGCGTACTCAGTGGGGCCACTGCGAGCAACAAGCGTTTCGCGACGGTAGTGATCTGTCGCACGACGGTGAACCGCACGAGCGATGCGGTCGTGGGAAGGGGTAGCCACGACGGCAGAGGCGAGTAAAGCACCCAAGATGATGGCGGAAGTAGCAAAGAACATGTCGAGTATGGGAGAAGAAGAGACAAGGACTGGCATCAAAAGTATGCCTCGTCACTTTTATACGTTAGCCATTGGCGTGCTGGCAGATGCATTTAAATTAGCATGCCCTATGGACGCTTCGCTTCGGGATGCCCAGGGAAAAGTACATATCTGCTGATCCGTCAAGTCACGAACTGCGCACCTGACACCGTGAAATCTTCCTTGATGAGCCCATTTTGACACCAGAGTCAATACCGCTTGCCTGCCACGGAGTAGTCACTTATAGGAAGACGTTGCATATTCGGGATGGCTCGTCGACTGCAGTAGATGCATTTTTTGGAAAGGATCGCCTGCGACTTGTGTTGCCAAGCGACCTAACAGGGACAGACTTGGATCCTATGTGCCGCATCATTCACAATGATAAATGATTGTTGCCGCTTCCGCGGTGATGAGTGCCGTGACTTTCTGATCCGATGGTATAAGTTAAACTTGACCGAGAGCCGGTATTGGCACATACCACATAGTCATATCGACACCGTGCTTGCTCTGGGGAAGGTATGTTTAATCACTGTGACGCAGAAGGTCTAGACTCTTTTGGCGCCACACGAGGAGTCGCTGCAAGGAAGTCTCAGAACCAACTCGACTGATCGATATCACGTCCGTCACGAGTCGATACTACCAGGCACGCCATAGTCCGAACCATGATGCGTCTGATAGTTGTCGTGCAATCTGCATCGAAGCCTATCAGTAATTTGGTCATGCACTTACTAGTATCTGGACTTGGCACACTTGAGCGCTTGAGCGAGCACACTCAGTGATGGGGGTGTCTGGCAAGTCCGGATAAGGGCATGGCCAACTTATTATTGATGACTTCACCATGATTTTGCCAAACCTGCGACTTGAACGACAACTACGAAATGCCAAGGGCCCTTGCGAGTCCTAGTCTGGTTTTTTGTTCCCATTTTGCCATCGCACCATATCCTTTCGATACACCAGTGGGCGAAGTCTAGTGATCATCTCATGCGGTACTTCAGACTTTCCGTTTCAAAGGTCTGCAACGCGGTTGTCTCTCTACTGCGGCCCTTCGCCCACCACCAAGTACCAAATGAAACAAGTTCTTTACCGTGATTTCTCATGGCCACACGTAGCCTCACGCGTCACGTCCAAATTTGAACTTGATTGTTACGTTGACTCACAGCACTCATTTGCAGTGCTCAACTTCTAGGCTTCAGAGTTCCAGTGTCATGCTATTCTGCATATCACACAGTCCATCCGAAAAGCAGCAACATCATCACTAAAATTGCCATTCCCAATACCTGATTGGTCTACAGAGACCATTCAATGCCGAAAGACGCGCGTAACGGCCACCCCACTCAAGAACGTCAGGTTTGTCGTTCGTTGTATGGGCGCCACTCTAATGATGTTGATTCAAACTTAGTGTGGGGCCCAGCCAACTGGTATATTGTGGCAGATTCCAAGTGAAACCATTTATCCACAAAGATTAGCATAGGCCTAGTGCCATGTAGCGAATGGGATCGACTTTGGAAGAATGCGAAGTCGAACGTCAACTGACTGCCGAGTCACATCGTTGGTCGTCAAGTACAGAGGAACCAAGGCCGCGCCATAAGCACGAGCGTTCGCGCACCTTGACGTTGTGAATGCGGCAGTCCAGGTCCCACGAAACAGGTACATAAGGGGTCCGCCCAAGAGACAAGACGCCCAAGTTCAAGTCTCGTCCCGTCGAGCATTTGCTACCATTATGGCACAGTATTTCCAGCCGACTATCAAGAACACGCTCGGAGTGGCGATCCGTATCGCCACTTTTACGCTCCTCTACGGAATATGCTATGACATCAGTGAGTACCTGCACTTTATTCCGATTCTCTTCCTTCATGGAAAATGTTAGACCACCCATTTGTTGAAGTCCAGTGCCCCGTTGGGACCGTAATTGACGCTGGGGCATCGTTCACATTTGGTGCCAGTGGCCTAGAAGGCTCTCCTACCGGGGGCCAAGTTGATGCCATATACAGTACCAACGATCAACTGATAGGAAGTATCCACTGGGACTCCCCGCCCAACACACTCTCAGCAAATGACGTGAAGAACGGCTATACCGTCAGTTTTGATGGTTTCAATTATGACAATGGACCCTTGGGAAATGGTACGATCACTGTCGCCCAAACTTAGACAAGCCACGGTGGTACGTGTGGTGTCATGAAATGGACTTTTACTCATTCTCGGCAATCTTCATCTACAAGGATGCCCCCATGCCGTTCTTAGCCTGATTACGGCTCAACCTTTGGTTCGTCGTATGGTGATTCGTCCGAGGTAGAACGCTAGTGTTGTGTGGAATAGATGTAAACTAGGTTGCTACCTGAGCGGCCGGGTCACACCTCAAACAACGCGAAATTCCAATCTTCACTCTCGGGAAGCCATGAATAACTACATTTTTATTTGTACCTTCTACGGTGTTTTCAGTTTGTGCCGTCGGCAGTCTCTGACAGTCAAAGCTCCAGCTACCGGAGTCCCATTTTTGATGCGCACTGTTTATGACGACTCTAACGAGTTCAAATCTCATCCCCATGATGACCTATCGTCATCGACTCGCTACGTAAAATGCTCCAGTGGCATCTTGAGGCCAGGACGCTTATCAGTACATAGATGCGAAACTGCAGGACACATATACACATAGGCATCTGGCCATAGCACCTTGAGCGATTGACTCGGTTGCTCAGGAAATACTTAGTTTTGGAAACACGTGCACCACTTTGACGGAGGGAAACGCGGACCACACCTGGCACAAGCTTTCGTATTTTCTTAAAAAGACCGAATTGACATCGATAGCCGCCAGGGTGTTCAGCAGCAGGGTTAATAATGATAATACTTGCCATCTGGAGCTTGAAACCTTGAAACCTCGTGGGGCGGAAATAACCGTGTTGGAATCGGGATTCGGTTATACGACAGAAGCATATGTGCGTCTGCTTGTGGGATAGGACTGGCGTCCTGCCCCGATGAAGAATGGCATTTTCTTCAACGTTGTGAACAGCCTGTTTGTAACATGCGCCATCATCCAATCTCGTTGTAGGCAGTAGCGCCTCAGGTCACTGCCCATGGGGCAGCCCAAAGAAGACGGCAGCACACATGCACCCAGTTTGCCGGACATCAATGTGAGCTGTCGAGCGAAAACAAGAGAAAATACTTCCCAGTGGCACCCAGCCTTAGATCTCGTGTAGTCATCCTCAGTCTAGGTTTCCATATCCACCTAGTAGGTCCACTTGCGCTCACGTAGTCTCTTCAATGGAATTAGCTCTGGAGTATCAGCCAGTCTGTAGAACTTGTAGCCCACTCACTCATAAATTGCTCTGCTCAATGGGGATGTCCCTGGGAAACTGGTCCGTCGAATACCACCGAGGATGTGATGGTTTGGATCACGTTAAGCACATACTGGGACAGCTGAAACGTCGGAGGTGATAAGGAATGGCAGCAAGCGTGGAGTCGAGCAATTCTTCTGATGGGAGATCACAAGTCGAAGCGACCCAAGCTCACTTGCCCGGAGCCTAGGAATGACTGGAAATTGAACACTCGAGTGAGTTATTGGTGCCACATTTGCAACCATCTCCGTCGTCACTGTCGGTCGCCGAGAATAATGCAAGGTAATCACCGTTCTCCTTCCACCCGGTCACAGTAGTGGGACAACGGCGTAGACTAATGATATCTGTGGACTTGCGGTGCCTTGAGACCGTTGCTGTCATTGGACAAGGACCACAATTGACAAGACGGGCAAAAACTCCCTTTTTGTTTTTTTTTCTTCTTTTTCGGTTCTCACGTACGTTACTCGTACGACTTGACTTATTCTTGCCAGTACTGTAACTGTACCGACCGACCACTTACCCTCATTTCCAGTCGTCGAGTCGGGAGACTTGCTAATCACTTTACACCATGGCCGACATTGGTACCATCATCGACGAAAACGCATCAAGAGCGCTGGCGCCCGCTGCAGTCGGCTCCCAAGTAGCCCTCATGTCCATTGTTTCAGTAGGTCGTTTCCACCCCAGCACGCACACGTATCACGTCCCTGCTACTCGTAGGTAGCCACGGTAGTGGCATTTAACGTCCTCAGACCTAAGAACAAGGTATATCGCTGCCATCTCTTTGCCTACGCCTTGACACCCAAGTGACCATCCTAGGTGATTTATGAACCAAAAGTCAAATACCACATTGGCGACAAGTCACCACCCCGCATATCTGACTCTGTTCTCGGATGGCTCCCGCCCCTCTATCGCACAAAAGAACCAGAGCTAGTGGAAAAGATTGGTCTCGACGCCGTCACCTTCCTACGCTTCACCCGCATGATGCGGTTAATGTTCAGTTGCATCGCGTTGCTTGGTTGTGTTATGCTCATACCCCTTGATGCCGTATACAACATTCAGCACGTTCAATCCAAAGACCGCGACGTCCTCTCCATGCTCACCATCCGTAACCTCCAAGGGTCTTACCTCTTTGCTCACGTCGCATTTTCGTATCTCATATCTGGCCTCGTCATGTTCTTCATCTGGACAAATTGGAAACACATGTTACGCCTACGTGAGGGATGGTTCCGCTCTCCAGAGTACCTGGAATCTTTCTACGCGCGAACCCTCATCGTTACCGACGTCCCAAAGAAATACCAAACGGATGAGGGACTCCGCGCCATATTTGAAAGCGTTCAGGTTCCATACCCTACGACGTCCGTGCACATTGGTCGCAAAGTCGGTCGTCTTCCGGAGCTCATTGAATACCACAATACCGCGGTACGCGAGGTAGAACAGGTTCTTGTCACATACCTCAAGGGTGGGCGGATTGCTAAAGAACGTCCGACCATTCGCATTGGTGGTTTTCTCGGCATGGGTGGTGTGAAAAAGGATGCCATTGACTTTTATACGTGCGTGGTTTGGTTGAATGCAAATGGTTGTCTGGCTCACTTTTTCCAGCGCGAAACTGAAACGCACGGAAAAAGCGATTGAGGATCATCGCCAAGAAATTGATACCCGTAAAGCAGAGAGCTATGGCTTCGCCTCCATGGCCGCAGTCGCATATGCTCATAACGTAGCCCATATCCTTCGCAAGAAACATCCAAAGGGAACAGACATTGCTTTGGCACCCAATCCGAAAGACATCGTGCGTCGTGTTCGCTTTGCCATCCTACATTATTTAACAACCTCGTTAACGGCTCGTAGATTTGGGAGAATCTTAACAAGTCAACCCCAGAGTTGATTAGGAACAGATTGATCGGCTTCCTGTTGTTGGTGTTGGTCTGTTTCTTCAACACCATCCCCTTATTTGTCATCTCCATTCTCGCCAACTTGTCCTCGGTTTGTTTCTTACCTATTCCTACACATGGATACTCCTTGACTGTTCTCAAAGATATCCGCATATGTCGGTTTTCTATCACAATGGTCCAAGGCTTCTCCGGGATCTTTTGCTGTCGTTTCTGGTGTCTTGCCGCCGGCGGTTTCGGCCTTATTCGGGTTTTTCTTACCTATCATCATGAGATGGCTCACCCAGTTCCAAGGCGCTACTACGCGTAGTCGGTGGGTAACCAACATATATAACCGAGGAGTTGACACTAAGATTTAGTGCAGTCTTGATCGCGTCGTCGTTGCTCGCTATTTCGCGTTTTTGGTGATCTCACAGTTGGTGATCTTTACCTTGATTGGCGTTCTTTTCAGTAAGTTGCCGGTGAACTATGTCATCCGTTCAAGTCTAAAATATGATCCTAGTTGCTTCTGAACAGATTATCAACGAGATTGGCGAGCATACCAGCTTCGAAGGGGTTATTAACGGGTTGTCATGTAAGTGGTTTGTTTCATGCAATCGTTTTGCCTGATCGCAGGCCATCCGATCAGCATTGCCGGCCACAATCAACCAAACCTATATCAACCAAGCATCGTATTGGCTGACGTTCTTCCCGTGCGTCTAGAACGAGAACGTATTGAGGTGTACTGAGAAAGTTGTATAGGCTGCGCGGTTTCCTCGTGATCTTTGACTTGGCTCAGATTCTGAACCTTGTTTGGACTTCGTTCAAGACACGGTGAGCATAGTTTTAGATATCAAACATGCAGAAGTTTTGAATTCCGATCCTTGTAGTGTGTTTGGTCGTACTCCACGAGACATCCGTGAATGGACGCAACCACCAGAATTTCAGTATGACATTTATTAGTGAGTTGATCCATCATTCCTGCCATCAAGATTCTTATTATTCTGCTCTCTGCTAGCTCAAATATTGTACGTTCATATGCCTGTTTGTGACAACCGAAGCTTACATACCATTTGTGTAGCTCTTCATGGGGACTGTTGCGTTTGTCTTTGCGCCACTTGCTCCCTTGATCTCTCTTGCGGCCGCGGTCGTTTTCTGGATTTCTTCGTGGGTATACAAGTACCAGTTAATGTTTGTGTTTGTCACACAGGTTGAGACTGGAGGGGTAGGTATCGAGTATGCCTTGGAATCTGTCGCTAACGTACCATTCTATCAGCGTCTGTGGAACATGATTGTCAACAGATTGCTCGTGTCAGTAGTCCTCATGCAGTTGCTAATGGTCCTTAGTATGTCACGATCCTTGCTCGATCTTTGTCTCTCTGAGCACGCGACGTCTAGCTATCGGTCTCCAATATAAATTCAAGTCTTTCATGTGGATTACGACCGTGCCACCGATCTTGTTCGTCGTCGTCTTCAAGATCTGGTTGGACAGGACGTTCTATGAGAAGTTCCTCTACTATATTCCCTCTGAATCGGAATTGCGCGAAGCCAAAGTCTACTCTTCCGGAGCAGACGACTCTAGAAACCGCCTTGAGAAGCGTTTCGGTCACCCTGCACTCCATGCTGAACTATTCACGCCCATGCTGCATGCTAAGATGATGCCTCTGCTCGGTGACGTGTACAAGGGCAAGATCGGTAGCGACAAGACGCGTTTGGACGAATACGGTGGACAAAGGATGGACTCACAAGTTGTCGAGGGTGGTCTCCGAATTGCGGGTATTGAACAGCGGGACCTGGAGTGCGATCCGGCGCTGTACGGCCGGGACAGAGGCGAGTTGGATTGGGATGCTCGCTCCATCGCGTCCACTGCCATCTTTGGTCACAATCGCGGCGACAGTGCGTCAGTGTATCATCAAAAGACGCACTACTACGCGGGCTCAGTGGCGGGTGGGCGCGCATCCCCCGCGCCGTCCGCGTTTGATCGCTATGCAACCAAGACCCCGATGAACCCGGCGAGTGCGAGCAACATTGAACTCTCGCGGCTAGGGGCAAGCGTGGACCACCTACCCCTCCTGAACGATCCCGGTTATGGCCTTGGAGAGGCCAATCAGGGTCCGCTTGTTGCGCCACTGCCTAGATATGCGTCTCCAGAACCGATGCTACGTCCTCCGTCGAGATATACCTCCATAGCACCACAGGCACCCCCTCGGTTTGGCTCGCCCGCGCCGCAATACCCACCTCAAGCGGGTATGCGATATTCGCCTATAGAGGGGTACAGAGAAGCACCCTTGCACCGACCATACCCTTCGAGAGACAGCTCAGCGCATCATTCCTCCCAAGAATCGATGTCCAACCTGGCTGGACGTAGCGTCTATCGAGGGGGATATTAACCTCCCCAAGCATGTTGGACTCGGGTTTTCATTATTTTTTCAAGTACTCTAATGCCCACTATGATAGGGACCCTTTTTGTGCACGTGCCCCTACGTCTAGTGCTGTTTACTAGTCCCTCATTCCACACCATCATCCATTGTGCACATAGGCATTCTTAGATCTCACTCGCTCTTCAACTTCCAACGCTCCTTCTCGAACTATATTATTGGGGACAGGGCAGGCGTCCACGGGCGCGCTGAAGCTACTAGTCGTATTCTTGACGGTTTAGTCGTTCATTACTGTATTATGCTTGCCGCGAGTTGCCGGACCAATTTGAGACCTCCGCCTTGTACCACACATGTCGTCGACAGACATGATGGCGACGTCGCAAGAAATCCGAGATCGAGGGTCGACGTTTGTCGGCAGCATCTGTCGCGCGAAGACGGTCGAGGAAGCGAGGGAGTTTGCGCGACGACGGCAGCAACGACAGGGACAGACAGAGGAAGGCACACGCGGGGACGGCGACGTCGCGTACGCGATCGCGGCGTGGCGGGTGATCGTCGTCAAGCCGGGTAAAACGGGCCTCGACGGTTCGGATGACTTTGAGCTCGGCGAGGGGTGGGAGGACGGCGGAGAGCAGTGGGCGGGGAGGAGGGTGTTGGGGGTGATGCAGCGCGAGGGCGTCATGGATTCGGTCGTCGTCGTCCATCGCTGGTGCGTCCCGACCCAGACCACGCGCTCGCTCAGCCCACCGTCTGTCGTAGGTTTGGGGGGACACTACTAGGCCCGGTGCGGTTCACTCATGTGGAAACGTGTGCGAGCGAGGTCTGCCGTCGGTTCAAGAAGATGGAGGAGATGGAAGAGCACATTCATAAACTGCGGCAGATGGACCGACAACTCGAGCACACCCGGGAACGACTCGCAAGGGCGCGTGATCCAAACGCTGGACCCGCCAACGATGGGGAGGGCAAACAGCGCAAAGCACCCGACTACCGTGAAATGCAAGACGCACTGGATTTCACCAAGGCAAAAAGACTCATTCATGCAAGGGAATGTGAAATGGAAAACACAAGGCAATTGCTGTACAACCTCGAGAAGAATGATAGTACAGAGGAGAGTGTACAGATCTAGGACGACGACAACGTTAGCAAACGAGGCAAGGACAGAGGGTAGCGATGAGGAATCAGAGATGCAAAATGTTTGGCTAGTTGCTCTGCCGATCGTCAAAGCCTTTGGCTACGACTGGGGCGGCAAACGAAATCATCATGTACAACACCGGAAAGTGGACTCACCGGGTATACATCATGTTTTTCTTCTTGTAAATGGCTGAATCATTTTGCGACGAATGGGCTCGACGATCCCTCTCGAAACGGTTGGGGATAAGTACAGCGAGAGGCCAATGCGAACCGGCAACAAAGCCTGAAAAATCAAGTCTAAATGACAGAACAGCAAAGACAACGAGGAACCAAACCTTGGTGGCAGCATACGCCAAGACTGCATTGGCCACATCGCCTGCCAACTGGCCAGACAACTGACGACCGTCACTTGGACTGCCCTTTTCAAACCCAAACACGCCATAGCGATGGCCGACACGATGGGCCCACTTCTCGCCCTCGTCGACCCATTCAGAAACTCGGTGGGAGACCCACCCGTTTGACTGGCCAGCGTCGCGCGTGAGCTGGTTGACGACGTGCTCGCCAACGTGCAAACTTCGTGCGGCATAAAAAACGCCGACAAGAGGGACAATGGCAGTCAGTTCATGGAGGACTGCAAACGAAACGACCAGCGATGGTAGTGGCGAGCCAGTTCTGGCTGAAATCGCTGCGAGGGCGTTGCGGTAAGAAAAAGACATTCGACATCATGTTGTTTATATAATCCATGCTACGACGACCACTGACTCAACTCTGCGCACGACGTCGGTTTCATATCGACGACACCGACTGGAATGACACAGACGTCGAACGAGAACCGCGCACCATCCACGTCAAGTTCTCCAAAGTCCCCGAGTCGGTGGTCGATGCGCTGCACGGCGTACGAGCAATAGAACGTCAGTTTGGTCGCATCCGGGATTACCGATTACTGCGTGTAGGTGTCTTCATTGGATTGTGTGCCGGAGAAGAACTTACCACCCAGTCTAGGATTCAGAGCTTCGCTCCGACTATCAGGCCATATTTTGGGCCGCATTCGAGTCACCCAGCTCGCTTTTTCGCATACCACCCAATGGCACCGTCCTGGGGGTTGCGCTGCCGCCTCTGGGCCGCCCCGATGGTGGCCCCGGTTTGAATGACCTCGCAAGTCTTCTCGTCCCGGCCGACTGCAGTAACCCCGTCTCCTCCTATTTCCAGGACGATGGCCCAGAACCCGCTCGGGTTGTCACACTCAACATTCAGCGCGCAGGTGTGTCCTTTTCCATGTAACCAGAAATACTATGAGGTGATCCCGCCCGTCCAGTCTCCCCGCTCACTTTCCGGGGCACGGCGAAACCTCCGTACCGTTCGCGAGCCAAAAAGGCCGCCATCGGACACGCATTCATGCAATGGGGCGGTTTCGCACCCCTTAAGCCACCCTCTCCGTCCTCTCCGTTTACCTCTCCGTCCACGGACCTCCCCTCATTGGACAGCAAGAATATGCGCACTGCATTGCACAAATGGAGCCAAGTTTTACGCCTCGCTGATCCTTCGTTCCCGGAGATGAGGCGAGCTTCAAATGAAGCTGAAACGCAAAAGAAAGACGCTAAAAGTGATTGGGAGCCGTTGTCGGCACCTCCTTGGATGCCGGATGAGAATGATGGTGGAATTGAGATGCCTCGGGGCGCCCAAGAGAGCCTGAGGGAGAGTCTGGAGAGCGTGTTGCAGCAGACAAAAGGGAATCCAGTAGTACGAGAAATATAAACATGTTCCGAGCCGACTACTAGTAACTACATACTTGAACTCTACCACAATCCTCTACTATGGCGGCACGTCTCTTTGGAAGCTCATTCAGTCGTTTCAGCACTGCGACGTCACTCGCACGGTCATTTTCGACGGCTCCTCTCGTTCGTGGTGCGTATCTCGCGTCCTCATTTCCGACCTAATCTCAAGGGTCGGAACAGCCCAAGGATATGCCCAGTACAGGCCCACGGTGAGTACCGCCGACAGGACGGTTTCGTGTCCTTTACACCACTCAGGACCCGCTCTTGTTGGACTCGCTGCTCACGGAGGAAGAAATCGCCATCAGGTGCGGTCGGTGCTCGGCCCACTCTTCCTTGTGCTCACATGTCATTTTCAGGGACACCGCGCGCGAGTACTGTCAGGCATGTCCTTTTCTGTTTCTACCTCGTGGCATTAGCGTACCAGCATACCGGATGTCGCTAGGAAAACTTGGCACCTCGCGTCCTGGACGGATGGCGGACTGAACGTAAGCAACCCACCGCATCCCATGTCCCGTCTTATCTCGAGTAGTGTTCAACCATGACATTCTGCCCGAGATGGGAAAACTTGGCTTGCTAGGACCGACGATCAGTGGTTACGGTTGTGCCGGTGTCAGCCACGTCGCATATGGCCTTATTGCACGCGAGATTGAAAGGTCTGTCGTATTGCTACGCTCATAGTGCATGCCAACTCTTGGTTGTCTAGAGTCGATTCGGGTTACCGGTCGACGGCCTCGGTCCAATCCTCTCTCGTGATGCATCCCATCCACGAGTTCGGTTCAGAGACACAGAAGACCGAGTATCTTCCTCGCCTAGGTGTGCCATCGTTGCGAACCTTGTACTAAATGGAGCTGAATTGATGTTCCGTAGCCCAGGGGGAACTCGTCGGCTGCTTCGTGAGTTTTAGAACTTGCCCTTTTTCTAACCTACCATATTTTCTTTCTCAAGGGCCTCACTGAACCGAACCATGGGTCTGATCCCGCGGGGATGGAGACAACCGCGGAAGAAGTAGACGGAGGTTTCGTCCTCAAGGGAAGCAAGACCTGGATAACGAATGCGCCAGTGGCGTACGTTGGTCTTTCGCCTGCGCACCCGCTGATTGGCCAAAATAGACAGTGACATCTTTGTCGTGTGGGCGCGTTGCAAATGGGATGGCAAGATTCGAGGCTTCATACTCGAAAAGGCACGTCTTACCACGCCGCTCGGCCCGTGCTTGTGTGTATTCAAATATGGCAGGGCATGAAAGGTCTCGAAGCGCCGCCGATCAAGAACAAGGTTGCCCTCCGTGCATCCATCACAGGGTCCATTTTCATGGACTCGGTAAGAGTGCCGCATGGCCACATTCTTCCCCATGGTCAGGGGTTGGGCGCCCCATTTTCGTGTCTGAACAGCGCACGGTAGGGTTTTTTTCCGGAGGCAGTGACTGTGGATCGATCACGCGAATATTAGGTATGGCATTTCATGGGGTGCTATGGGGGCCCTGGAGGACTGTGTAGAAAGGACGCTTGCGTATGCGCTCGAGCGCAAGCAGTTCAAACGCCCTCTTGCGTCGTTCCAGCTCGTGCAGAAGAAGCTGGTCGACGCGCAGACCGAGATTGCGCTCGGTTTACAAGCTAGCCTTCAAGTCGGCCGTGTCAAGGAAACTGGCCGGCTGGCGCCAGAGATGGTCAGCATGGTGAAACGCAATAACTGCGGCAAGGCGCTGCACCACGCCAGAATCGTCTTGGATATTTTGGGCGGCAACGCCTCCTCGGATGAGTGAGTCTCCGGCCACCTCTTTATTCAGCACAGTAGGTTCCGAACGCCACCTTAGGTATCACGTTGGCCGACACGTTGCAAATCTGCAAGTCGTCAATACGTATGAAGGTGTGTTGTATAACTTCCTTGCCCAGCTGTTTTGTTCACTACTCTTGGTCCGAACGTAGGCACATATGTATGTACCTGCCCGTGTGTTTCCGGTCAACCATATGATTATATTCTCTAGGACATCCACACGCTCATCCTCGGTAAGGCACTGACGGGCATCCAGGCCTTTGTCAACTGAGATGAGGACATCCTGCTCGAAACCTATACTCATGGCGCACGGCGCAACTTGTAATACCGCGTGTTCAGATCAGAAAATGAAATAAATTCCAGGACCGACGCTCCGCTGACAGAGGCGGCAGTAAGCAAATCCCTCCGTGTGGGTAACACGGACCGAGGCACGGGGGATAGTTCTCCCGCTGCTCGGCAAGCACGATCGCGCGTTATCTGCTCACATCGTCCCACAACTGCCAAAACTATGCTTTCAGGGATGCTGCTGCATGCGTTGATGGGGGACGGCAGTCGGGATTGGCATACTACACTCGTTGCCCCATCTGAACTACCGATTGCCATGGAATGTCAAGTTGTCTGGAAGAACCAAGAGCGTGAGCTAGCGGTCCCCGCCCTGGGTGACGGCATCACGACACTGGGATAAAAAAAGACGACCACCTTGAAAAACAAAAGGAAAGCGGGGGTTATGGAGCCATGTGGCGTGTCGTGAAACACCAACGGACATTACCGGGCGGTAAACCTGTAAAACGTAATGTGTCTAAAGATCGACGGCCCAACCCGTAGGTTAGTTAAAAACATATCAGCGCAGCTGTGCATCATTCCCATTGGATGTCTTGTGTGCCGCGAGTTTAGAGAGGAAACCAGTTATTGATACGTGGACCGCCTCGCCCGACGGAACGTCCGAGGTATAAACTTCTCGCCTTGCCCGAGGTGCACGGAATCGCTTAATTGAATGTTGATACACTTGCACTGCACTTGATATGTACCCTGATAGCAACAAAACAAAAAGAAGGGGACCAGCGCCACAGAATAACTTTTTTCACGCATCTGCATTTCTCAGGCGCGGATGAACATACGCGAGTCCTAGGAGCTCAAAGGCTTCTTTCTCGCTTCTGGGTAGAAGCAGTGTCGAGTCGTGTCGTCTAGTTCTGATTGGTTCGGTGATGAACAGCAATAACATAAACTGAAAGCACGCTCACATGCCCGACGAATCGAACTTTAGGCCCCTGCAGCACAGCATGTCAGTGGTCGTTATTCTCTCAGGCTGCGCGACCCTTACTTTTTTTTGGCCCAGACACGGAGATCACGCTCAAACATGGTGGATCCTGTCCTGAGAATAACTGTAAATGTCCGGCAGATCAAGGCGACATGGATGTGACCAACCATCCAACAACCGCTGTCCAGAATAACCCAGGCGACGCACAAATCAAATCCACACGTCTGTACGTCTGTTGGCGAGCCGAGTCGCTAGGGAGCACAAACACCATGAATGCTTTCTCAAGGGAGTCCCAAGGGTGTGTGCTGAGAGCATTATGGGGGTGATACCCGCTCATATCTGATTATCCCGGACTGTGATGCGACGCTTGATCTTTGGGGACTTACTCAATATGTGTTTAACGAGTCCTGCAAGCGGAGGATATGCAGAACGTTCTCGCCGAAGTTGAAGAATCTTACCGCGTTCATGAAGCTTCTGCACTAGTTTCTTGCAAAGGCCTCGCATCTTGTCGACACCATGTTCCAAGTCAGTATGGGAGATAATTATGTCTACGTCGTTGCTTTCCAGTTTTCCCCGACGATAACTATTGTCCGGAGGTGGGTTTAGAGGCCGATCGTATGATAACAAAGGGAACTGACCCGCCTACGAGCATGCCCTTGTAGCTTGCATCAAACGACACCACTTCCTGCATGATTACCTGATAGATTTCCTCGACTTCCCGGCGCGGAATCCTGTAGGTAGTTGGCTGTTGGGTAGCAGATAACAGCGCATGCATGTTTCGTCGACTCACTTTTGGCTAAAGTGGTGTTGCAGAATTAGGGATACTTGGATGGATTTGTCCACCCCTAGTTCCTTGCCTTGTCCACTCTGCAAGTGAGACTGAATGCTTTCAAGTGTTGTATCTGCAGCGACTTCGTAATATTTTTCGAGATCTTCAATAGTTCGTAGTCCAAGGTTGTAAAGATTTCTGGCAGTATGTGGTCCAATACCGTGTATAGAGTTAAATATAGCAAGTGTCTGAAATCGTGTAGAACACGAGAGGCCTTCTGTGGTCGCAAATGAGGTCCAGCATCGCTGTCAATAGCAGACTTACTCACGTGCTTCAGTTATTTTTCCGGTCTTCGTAAACTCCTTGATCTGGCAAGGCGATTCAGCTTAGAATGGCTGGCTGGCAGTCATTGTCATACCATGGTATTGAGCTTCGCGCCGAGGTATGGCAACTTTGCTATATCCTCTCGTGAAGTTTTTTCGGTAAAATGGTGAGGGTAAGCTAAAGAACTTGGTCAACTTCTAAAGTATCTGCGGATTTGCCTTTTGACCGACCTTTGATGATCTGAAGGGCATGGTCATTATTTACATTAACCCGCAGTAGCACCATGGAGCTCACGGCTATCGCTCGAGCGTAGCTCAACATACTTCGTTCTTCCCCTTCGTAAAGTCTGGCTCTACGGATTATTTCCAGCTGCTCGACGAGGGTTTGGTTTGGGCAAATTAGGGGCGACGCTCGCTGACAGCTGAGGCGCGAGCGGTGGTCTAGGGTCGCAAAGTCTGTGTCGTTTACTTCTCTGTCCATAGGGATGGATAAACCCTCGCCGAGAGACACGAGGCTACCCGCCTCAGTCCCTCCAGTTTCATCAGAAAGGTCACTGAGTGCAGTATATTTCCTGCACGGTTGGACGGTCCCAGAATTGACAGAATCTCTCAACCAATCAGGGGTGACTATGGCTTTAGTTTTCTAGTGCTTTCGTTAACGCAACATATACGACAAATGAGAGTCAACGAACGGCGGCCTCCCAGCGAATGTGTCTTTCCAGCCGATGTTTTGTGCGTACTGCGGTCACGATAACGTCAGCGTGGTCCAAGTCTGATGTCAATTCTAGGTTTCGGGCGCCGGGGTCCGTGCCATGCTGCGCTGCGTGTTTCTCCACAAGGGTAACAAGATCCTCCAACGCACTGGATTTGAGTTTAGCGGATATAATATGCACCCTGAGGGGATATTGATCGACTGAGCTCTCACGAGAGTCCGCCGGGGAAGTTGGATGAAGCTTTGATGTGCCAACGCCACTGTCGCTAGGAGTTGTGGATGAGCGTGACCGTTTACGAGTCATAAGGCTAGTGAAAGGATGACGATCCTTGTCAAGAAAGTTCGACGCAGCCAGCAGTTAGTTCGGGTCAAGTTGGTGTGATGTCACGGTCACTTGTTGACCGCCAGCAAGTCTCGCGGAACGCTAACCTTCTCAGACAGACTGCCAGCCCACACAGGGCCAACGTTGAGTGGTTCAACGAGGTACAACAATGTCCCGCAGTTCATAGCATTCATTGCATTATTAATAGGGTAAGTCTGGAGTATCAATGTGCTGTGCATGATGGGATGCCGGCTACTAGTAGTAGCTGCACGCTTACAACATTTGCAAGGTGGGCTAACATCGGGGCGCCGCTGCGGTGGGTCCCATGCCTGTCGCATAAGCTCCATAGCCAGAAATCCAGAATGGTGGCTGAACAAACGCGCTCGTTTGCTGGGTCCTTGCGCATCCGATGGATAGTTGATGCTCCGTGGCTGTGAAGCCAGGAAAGTTGCCAACCTTAGCGACTGTCCACATATTCCAGGCTAAAGTACCTGGATACCCTTGTCACCCCTGCCGCCTTCCGAACATCCGAAATGTTTGAGCTTTTCTTCCGCAGGGTGTGGGTTGTCCAGTGTTGGCACAATGGCTTACTGCATCAAACTGATGAGAAGTTTGCAAATGATACGCGACACAAGTTGACACCGTGACTTTTAACTTTATTCTTTTTCTAGGTTCATATCCTCGGACGTCAGGGCACCCAACGTTTCTAAAAGGGGTCATCGAGGCGCATCGATAAGGATCGCCAGGGCTGTGTCTTGCAAGGCGCACTTCGGCGAGTGGCGGTCATGCGAAGGATGTGTAACACGCGAGACCTGTCCCATCTGGTACTCGTGGTCATATGTCCATCATGCCTATTCAGTCTATAGAAAGTGCGGCAAGGTTCCTTTGGGAGGCGCATCTCAGCCGCACTAATCTGGAGAGGCACGACGTTAGTGCGCACCATTCTCGGCCGGCCATTAGCCTCCATTTTGAAGCAGTGCATCACACCCAACGGATCTCGAGCCCGCATTTGGACCTCAGTAGCCCGACTAGCCCCCAAAACGTCAATAATCAGATACCCCCTTCCCACGAGGTGGAGGCTATGATAAGTTCGACAATCTCCTGAGCTTTGGAACCTGAGGCGCGGGTCCACTCGGCGGGTTTCCCACAGCTCTGCCTTCTCAACACATTCCGTAAGCTATCTCCATCGTAGTCGCATGCAAACCGCAGCCTCGCTAATAGCATGAATCAGCATGATCTTTTTTCATCTAGTGGATCTCATAATGGCCAGGGACACCGCACGAGGTCCTAATTGAACCCCGGCCACGGAGGCACCAGACACATGGACCATGCCTCACAACTCTATTCATGCCAATATTGTATCAAGACCGACGCCGAGATAATTGACGACCGGCCCTTGCCACCCGCCAGAGGCACCTCATTCATGGTCACCTGCCGGGCGCCACCGTTACGGTTCCTCCGATCGGATTCTTTGCCGTCCTCCCTTTTGTGTCTGTGACGGGTTTCATGGGGGTGGCCCGATCGTTGCGATTTCTGATTGCGTAACCTACTTGGATCAGGGTTGGGGCTGCCACGACGTCGATTAGGCGAATGGTGGGAGCGTTGTGGGCTTTTCCCCGAATGAGGAGTTGTTGTCCTTGAAAACATTCCGAAGACGCTTATCCAAGACGAGGTCAGATCTGCCACTGTCCGGAATCGTACAACGGCCGAACATGTGAGAGTTGATATTCTCAAATCAGATGTGTCCTTGATTTGGTCGCTAAAGAATCTGCAGAGCGGGCCTACTTTGTGACACGCGAGATATAAATCTGGATCCTTTATTATGAGCGTTTAAGATTGAGGACATATCCCCTTGCTCTTCCCCGCTCGCAGATCGTTGCCCCCATGTTGGCCTACGCACTCGCGCCCCAGTCCCGGCCCGTTTCCATACCTCATGAAGCACTCGTATCCTCTGGGGACATCGCATGGGACAATCAAAGTTCTTGCACTGCTGATACTTTGGACGTCGTTAGCTGGAGCTATTACACCCTTCCCCCATCGCCTCCAGCTTCCGTCTGTTCAAATACAGGTGACTCGCCACACCTCGGTGGAAAGTCGATCGGACCGCCTTTCACGCCCGAACCGCTATCAGAGAACGACCAGCAACCATGTCTGCAAACGAACCAAGTGTTCGAATTCGACAGTGTGGACGCCCCTTCATCGTCATCTTCGGCGTCTCCGCCACCTTCAATACCACGCCAGTTGATGCTTCCCTCGGATAACGGGACTCCATCCAAGAAGACATTCGCCGCGGTTGGGGGCGTGAAGAAAGGGCGAGGGAATGGGGAAAGGATCACCACCAAAGACTTTGTCCCCCCGGACGTTACTGGCTTAAGTAAGCGCGAGGCACGTCTGCTGAAGAACCGGGCTGCCGCCTTCCTCAGTCGGCAGCGAAAGAGAGAGGAGTTCGAGGCAATGGAAATGTGATTTCTTCCGTCTCGTGCTTATCGCTTCCATTCACTGACGGCATTTCCCTAAGACGCGTCAAGGAGCTCGAAGAGGAACACTCGCGGCTTCAGGCACTGGCAGTGAAAGGGAAGAAATACGATGACCTTGTCGTGGACGTGGAACAACTTCGGCTGCGCCTGTCGACGGCTGAGAAACGCGAACGCGAACTCACCGTGGAGCTCGCAAATCAGACCGCGACGAGCATGACAGTCAAGACGGAGTCGCACGACCTCGGCTTACCACCTTCGCCGTACGCATCCTACGCAACGCCGGGTCAAGGATCTATCATAACGATCATGGTGAGAGAGCTGATCACATAGGAAACGGAGCGCTAACCGGACACCATAGAAACAATCCCTCTTATCGTCGCTTCCGTCGCTTCTCTCCTTGCCACCGCAGACCTCGCTGCCTGTCAACTTCACTGTTCCACTAACTGGCAACAGTACTGCAAGACCATCAGCTCCATTAAGCCATCGGACTTCCTCTTGCGATATGAACGACCAACGCCGGTCACAATTTGGTCATGGAAGTGTCGAATTCCATCCTAACTCCGTTGATGTCGAGTCCTCGAAGCAGATGACCTTTAGTGGCGGAGCTCTTGAGGCGTGCCAATTCGATATGGATGGCCTTCACAACCTTGGTGGTCTTGCGATTTCCTTTGATGCATCGTCGACTGAGGACGGTCGAGGCTGCGTACACATTCAAGTCTCAGAGCGCCTTTCCAACCCCGTGGCATACGAGAGACAGAGACCTCCATCACTTATCTCACAGTGGTCTGGAGCTGATGCATCCTATGACATGACATGCTACGCTTCGCCTCCTTTGTCGGCACCGGCCAGCATTCCTTCACCTGGCGGCATAGACCATCTTGGGGTTTTCGCGTGCTCTGGAAATGCACATTCCGGGATGGGCTTCGACGCCCAGCTAATACGATCGGGATACACGACATTTGTGCAGCACGATCCAGAGCAAACATTTGATTACTATCCAGGAATGATACCCGAATGAACCTTGAATGGGGCGCCTAGTTTCGCCTTGCATTTCGTTATAGTGCACCGATATCCTTGTTAACGCGTATATGTTTTATTGTGGTATGGTTTTTATCGAGCGCAGAGTTGCTTGGCCTGTTATTCTAACGCATTATATTGTTCACGACTGAGTGCGGTAAAGGAGGCGAAGGCATCTGGGTTACTATTAATCTTCATGTAGCATAGCAAGCTGTATACTGTACTACCACTCAAACGTAATCTCAGCGTGGGTATGGATGGCTCGATTTCAGGGGACCGAACAAGTCCGCCATTTTATCGCAGCTTCGCAAAAATTTGTGGCTTATTTCTTGACCACCACCACCATGGATACTCAGCTGCGCACCCGCAAGACAGACGCGTTCATGAACCCGCCCAGTTATACCTTTGCGTCTCACCGTCTTCGCAAGACCCTTCGAGATGCATCAAAGCAGCCCATCGTCCTTGTCGCATGCGGTTCCTTCAGTCCGGTCACCTATCTCCACCTTCGAATGTTCGAAATGGCCAAGGACTACGTCCGACAGAACACCAACTTTGAAATCGTCGGCGGGTATCTGAGTCCCGTGAGCGACCAGTACAAGAAACCTGGTTTGCTCAGCGCACATCATAGGTGAGCAATAACCGCCGAAGATCGCGTTTCTTCCCCTCTCTGTTCGTCTTCCATCGCCCAGAAACCCCGCGCGCACTGGATGAGTCAATCCGGTCCTCGGACTGCTGTGCTTTTCCAGATTAGTACGCTGCTGCGGCCGCCTCGTTTCGTTGGCGATGCACACACGACCTTGAAGTGCCTGCCCGATATTCAAATCGGAGCAAGGCTGTGATTATCGCCTCGAAAGAGAGGGCATCTCATATGGCCTCTGCTTTATCACCTCATATCCTCAGTTCAATTAGTCGGTTGATCTCATGACCTCATCTCATGAGGTGAAACACGATGTATCAACCACTTGATCCATGCTCCTTGGCTTCTCTGCTGCGCTGATAAACTCAGTGGCGTCTTCGGAGCTTACCAACCCATTGCGGTTTATCAGATGGCTCGGCAAGATCTGTGTTATCCTTATCTTCTGTCTTGCGCACTACTCCTAAGATAGAAGCTGACGCCATTTACAGAGTTAATATGTGCACTCTTGCTGCAGAAGAGACATCCTCTTGGCTTATGATTGATCCGTGGGAGGCCTTACAGAACTATTTACGCACAGCCGTGGTGCTAGACCATTTTGACTATGAGATAAACACCATCCTGGGCGGGGTGCAGACCCAGGACGGCGAGCACAGAGACGTCAGGATCATGCTTCTTGCTGGATCAGACTTGATAAGGACAATGTCCGAACCTGGCGTTTGGTCGGTCGAAGATGTAAGCCATTTCCGCTCTTGGGGGTTTCATTATGCAAACCCTTTATCTGTAGCTGGACCATATACTGGGCCGGTACGGCACGTTCATTATCGAACGCGCAGGCTCTAGCATGGAACAGGCTACGGATAACCTCTCCCGATGGCGAAACAACATCCACCTCGTTCATCAGCTGATCCAGAACGACGTCTCGTCCACCAAAGTCCGCCTGTTTCTTCGCCGCGGACTCTCCGTGCGGTACCTACTTCCGTCTGCAGTTGTCGATTACATAGAGGAACATAATTTATACCTGGATGAAGGATCTAGCCCAGAGAAGGACAAGGGAAAGGAGAAGGAGAGTGGTTTTACTAAGCGGGAGGGTGATATTGGGTCCACCAAGGCAATATTGGAGTCATAGAATCAAGAAAAGCTAGTAAAATATGTGGCTTTGTACACAATTTGTACATGTCAATAGAGATACCAAAACCTTGTCAGACATGACGACCACTCGAAGGATTCTCATGTTGCACGGGCATGTCTTCACCAAGCAATTGGTGTCGTACGCTAACTTTGAGATCTGAGGCAGATACGCGCAGAATGCGAGCATATTCAATAAGCGGGTTCGGTCCTGAGCTCACTGCATCCAGGTCTGTACAATAATGACACGACGATATAGCTTGGCGCATTGCGCAAGGCGGTGGACAAGGATATTGAATTGGGTGAGTGTTAGGCATCACTGTATCGGTTGGTGGCCTGCAGCTTTCATCGCAGTCTTTGTCGATGCCCCGATGGTGTTACAACCGGTGGATCTAGATGGCTCCTCGGCCAACGAACTTGGCGCTTCTGAAGCAGTGACCGCATCGTCTGATCCGGCTCTCACACCGAGAGGGTGGTTCAAGTCGAACCCCGAACGTACGGTTGCCAGAGGACTCGAAGAAGCCTTGCAGACGCTCAAGGACGTCCTCTCACGGGATCGTTATGTTGTGAGTCTGGGAACATGCCACCTTCCAAAAGATGATATTACGAACCTTCCAGGGCGTTTTTGGGTTCAGGTGGGTTGCCGGTGTATTCAGACTGATTTCATCTTGCTCATCGTCAATGGTGTAGCCAAGGTGCGGCCATGGCAGCTCTTCTCGCTGCGTTGGTATGTGAAGATAGAATAATACACGAGAAACACACTCATATCCCGGGCTCTACAGCTCGAGAAACCAAATACGTACCCTGCCTTTTTGACTAATGGCGAGCCGATTCACCCCCCATTGTAAGCGGGCTCTACAGGACGATTTCATTACTGAGCTTAATATTCGTAGCCAATTTTGCGTCTCTGTATCGGGCTTCAAAGTGGGTGATCCTCTGGCTAGCGACATCTTCCGCCCCTCGTACTCGACGCCGACCTTGCATGTACTTGGAAAGACAGACGTGATCGTAATCGAGGAACGGTCAAATGGCCTGTTGGGCGTGTCTTCTGGCGCAAGAGTGGAAAAGCACGAAGGAGGTGTGTGCAATGTCTAGTCGTGCGATTTTTCCTAACACTACAACAGGTCATTTTGTTCCATCCAATGCGAACTGGAGGAACTTTTTCAGAGCCTATCTACGCGATCCATTGGGAGACGTCCCGTCTCCCAGGTCAGGGGTTATTTCGAACTCTGGAACAGTCACCCCGATCACACCCGAGTCTGATTTGTAAACCTGTTAAGTATTTTCCAGATAAGCCTTTCGCAGTCAACCCAACATGTGCATGATTTGATCAGTGGATGAGGCTATGTTGAGGCGCAAGGGGAGATTTATCCTAGTGTGATCGTCGACTCTCGTTTCAGTTCAGTCGGTGATCGAGCCGGATCCGATCAGTGGAAAGGAAATTTTCACTGAACACAATGTCGTCAGACGCGCAGACAGTGATCAGTGCGCATGCGTGCTCAACAGCACATACCATGTGATAGCGAGGTAGGTTCTTCACGCGCCATCTATCAACCACCGGGAGACTGCGAGGAACGTTCGAATTAGAAAGTACTAAATCAGCCATAGTGGACGATGGATAATGAACAAGTTCCCAACATAGTAAGGCGCAACGGTGTCCTTATCAATGCGTGTCGGTCTTTCCGCCTTCTTCCTAGTACTGTTCAGATATGTCGATGTGCCGGAAAAACAACAGCCCCGTGCAAGTGGAGCAAAGAAGTTCGTTCGTCTTCCTATCTCGCGATCTGCTGCCCTCGTAACGTCGGAGGAGGGCACTCTCCTAATCGAATGATAAGCAGCAAGCTATTTATTCTACCTGGGGTTCTCCGAAGGGCTCACGGTAGCTTGGTATGTATTCTCCTCGAGCGTTTCGTCTGCCGTCGGGTCTTCCCTCGATGCAAAGACTTGTCACCGGATGAAATCGCTGTCAGCTGACCCGAACGCGATAACCTCCTCTGCACAAATCGGATACGGGTCCGGATGCTCGGTGCCGTTAGCCTGTGCCTTCGTGGAAGCACGTGCGGCATACTATGCCTGCTTATGCGTCTGATGTGCCTACCGGTCCGATGGTATTGGTGCGCAGGGCGAGTGGGAAAGGCGATTGGCTCAGTAAGGCATGTAGGGATCAATCGCCATTCGATATAGTTGAGCGAGCGCGTCAGGGTTCGGGTGATCATCAGGTGAAGCTGTGTGTTGGCCATTTTTCGTTTCATGGGTCATGTTATGGTCCCGGGAATCTAGAAAGAGGCAATGAAAGAAGACGGCGAGGTGTGCCCCTGGCCCCGGTCACGGCAATCTGCCCCAGGCGGATACTTGTCTATGTGAATCCGTGGTCCAATGGTACATGTTCTTGAAATGATTTCCTTTCTTTGAGGCGGCTCTCCGGTGTCAAGTGGACCAATCCTTTGATTCGACCTTGGGCAAACCTGAAATTATAACCCCGGGTTTACGGAATGGACGAGGATGTGGGGCAAGCCTCGTGACCCCGACTCGGTTCGTTACAGCACGGAAAGACCAGATCTTTCCCATCTCCGGCATGAAGTGCCCTTCCAAGCCCACATGCGTAACATATAGCTTGATTCAGGAGATGCATTGCGATATGGAACCAGCTCTGTTTGTCCCGACGGGTCGCTCAGTCGACATGACCCACTGCCCGTTGGTAGATCCGAACGTGTCTGTTGTTCCGATGGGCCCCGCCCAACGCATCCAGTTGCTGGTATGTTGTGCATGTCGAGCTGTCCCGAGCGTCGATCTGAAAAGTCATGGAGCGGTGGCGATGGCCGTCGGGTGGCAATGAATTGAACACCGCGAACTTTCGACCATGTGCAGCGTTGACTCGAACGTGAACATGTTCCATGTGACGTCGACGATGAGCGAAATGGACCTTGCTCCGTCACTCTGACCATGTCTGCGTCTGCCAACGGTTTGGTCTGCTTCACCAACTGTCTTCTCCCCCGAGAGGACGGCACTTTGGTCGAGAAAGATCTTTGGATCGACGAGCGTCGTGGGATCGTCTTGGACGCCCAGGTGCGTCTGAATTGAGTCAGGACCCGGTCAGCCTCCACTCTGAACGAACGAAACCTAGAAAACCTTTTATTTGCAGCGAGAAAGGCCGGCCAAGATCGTCGACCTAGCCGGGAACGTCCTAAGGTGAACGGCTGCGAGCGAGGAGAACGCCCAACTGAGACTTCCCAGTCCAGGGTATATTGACATTCAGATCAATGGTGGTTTTGGTTTCGACTTTTCTGTCTACGAAGGCAATGACCAGGCATACCGTGATGGCCTCAAGCTCGTCGCAGAACGCATCACAGAGACTGGCGTCACTGCGCTCGTCCCGACGATCATCGTGCGTACAGTCTCATCGCGTCTAGATGCCCTGTGCCGAATCCCCTTTTAGACTCAAGAAAAGTCGCTGTATCCGAAGCTGCTCCGTCTCTTGCGACCCTGGTCTCCGCAGGGTGCCGCCCATTTGTTGGGTTGGCATGTCGAAGGCCCATTCCTCCAGCTTGCAAAGCGAGGCGCGCATGCTCCCCCATTGATCGCCTCCGCTCCGGACGGGTTCGCTTCCTTTGAGTCCACCTATGGCTCAGAGAACTTGGTAGAGAAGGAGGACTGGCTCATGGGTGACGACATCAACCAGGACACGGTTGGCGCTCGGATCATCACCGCTGCGCCCGAAGTCGAAGGGGTAATGGATGCCATCTCAAGAGCGAGCAAACGTGGCATATGTTTCAACATCGGCCACAGGTGAGCCACGTCACTCGCAACTTTACTAGTATGCGCTCAGGCGAGCAATGTAGCATCTGTACGACAGACATGGCGACCGCCGCAGTCAGGAGTGGGGCGCGCTGCATCACCCACTTGTTCAACGCGATGCCCCAACTACACCACAGAGATCCCGCGATCATTGGTCTCTTGGGTGCATCGCCGTTTACCTCCTCGGGCCCAGCCTCCGATTTTGCGCCACTCCCGAAATCCCCGTCGAAATCAAGCTCTTCCTCGGGCAAGACGCCCTATGCATCCGAGGCGTTCGACGAGTTCCAGACTCCTCCTGGAACTCCCCTCAAGAACCAGACCAGGCCTTCGTCTACCCTCGGCAAGTCTCCTTTCCAGAGACCATTCTATGAAATCATTGTGGATGGCATTCACTCCCACCCAAACTCTGTTAGGGTACGCACAACGTACCGCTTCATCTGACAACTTTTGGCACTTATTCTGCGACTTGCAAGCTTGCATACTCTGCACATCCTGATGGGTGCATCTTGATCACGGATGGTAATGCATACACCATTTCGTCAGGAAAATAACCCCTCAATCGAAATACTCTAGCAATGAGGATTCTTGATCCGCACTTGAAGGACGGTATCCACGAGTGGCGCGATGGCCGCCGCTTGTTCAAGGAAGGGGACAAACTCTATTTAGAAGGCACCACGACGCTCGCGGGGAGGTCTGTCGTCCCTGTCGAGCTCACGCCGCCTTGCTCACCCACGTCCTGTTCTTTCTAGCGCAGTCACGCTGGACAAGTGCGTCCGCAATTTTGTACAGTTCACGGGATGCTCGCTCGGCGAAGCGATCAAGTGTGCGACGCTGCACCCGGCAAAGTAAGTGCTTTTCTTACCCGAAATTGCATTTCTGCACGTATTCGCGTGGACACTCATCTTCCGTCATCGTCGTGGCTACTTGCACCCTTTTCTAGGTGCCTTGGGATCGAGAACAAGAAGGGTACCCTTAGGGCCGGTGCAGACGCTGACTTGGTCGTTCTCGACCGCCATGGCCAAGTTCTCAGTACGTGGGTAAAGGGCAAGAAAGTCTGGGAGAAGAATTGATATTAGCGATACCCCCGCATCTCCAGGAGGGGAGGATATGCGTGAGCAAGATCAAGACCCTCGCGTGTAAAGGACCGGAGTCAAGCAAGAATAGAAACTCGCGTATGTGTGGGCTATGCATCAACCAAGAGCTTTATGTCGTAGAATTTTTACATTGTAGTGAGAAGATCAATAAAAGATGTTTGATGCCCCGACTGCATAACTGGATGTGTGAGCACGGACTGCCAACCAAATTTCAGGGGCAAACCAGCAGGCATCCTCGAAAGATCTGTAGGCAAGATAAAAATACGACAAATTGATTGTTCGATCCTTCATGCCGTGATAATCTGCTCAACAACGTTTAGCGCAGCCAAAACGAGACCGTCATTGAACCGCGGCGCCACGATCTGTAGGTTTATGGGTGCGTCGGCGAATGCTTGTGCCTCATCTATAAGCTCGGTAAGATCCTGGCACACCAGACACACATACAGCGTCCACGCACAGAGGTGATGGTTGTATGTGTCCTCGGGGCCCATAGATCTAAAGTCCGCATTGGCACCGTCGACGGCCGGGTCGACAACGAGCCCCGTCGGGAAAACGACACCAGGCCAGTCGAGCAAGTTCCATATCGCAGTGTACCTGTATTCGAGGTCAGAGGGGTCCTCACGCTCATCCCTCGTGGCTCACCCCCAGTACAACGAAGTGCCGTGGAGGCACGCGACGCCCGGATACGCGGGAGACAGCAAGACGTCGACGTCTTGTGCCCGCCAGTGTTGGAGATACGCATGACGGAAGACGTCGCGTTGCGAATGCAGCTGCCGAATTTGGTGAGCCCTTGTATCGCCCATGAAAAGATGCAGGCCTACCTCCCAGGCTTCCGTTGCACTGAGGTTCTTGGTGTAGGGGGGACTGATCACCCATTCGGTCAGAGGCAAGATATCCTCACCACTGTCCTTAAGGCATTGGCGGAGTGTCGCACCTCCATCGTCAAAGTAAAGCTTGCGCTGAAGACGACATCAGGGGTGGTGATTGTGGAAACTGTTCAACGAGTTGACGCACGATGATAGTATAACCCTCTTTATGCTGGTAGGGGACGTAATCGACGACCTCTGCCTTGTTCGACGCTTTCAGCTTCTCTTTCACTAGGTCTAAAGCCCGCAGCACAGGGGGGTGTGGCAACACGACTCCGTCGTGAAGCATGATTCCAACACGGATCTTCCTCTGACTGGCATCGGGGACTCGTAGGGGAATCGGAAGGAGGCTGGGATCTTTGAGCCAAGGCTTTGTGTCCTGGACGGCCTTGATCAGCATCTCCAGATCCCTCGCCGACCGGCACATTGGGCCCGATGACGGAATCGTCCCATCATTTCCGTTTTGACTGGAAAAGAGATAGTAAATATGGCACATTGAACACGACACTTATGTACTTACTACCAGATGAAAGGGAAGAAGGGGAACGTGGAGGATGTTGGGCGGATGCCATACAAACCTGTGAATGCACAAGGAACACGGATGGAACCTCCGCCGTCGCTGCTCGAAGATGACGTGAGCTGCGAGATGGGTGAATCGGGTACTCGCCTTCCTATACCCATACAAGATCCTTTCAACGCCAGTAGAGCGGACTCTCCACCAGAAGAACCACCCGGAGATAGATTAATATTGTGTGGATTGAGCTATGATCGTTGCGTAACAACCATTTGTAACAGTGCAGCACAATACCTACTGTGCGCCCGTAGAACGACTGCGTTTCTAGATGCATAAGCGACTGGGGCTGGTTTGTCTTTACGTAGAAGACTGTCAGAAATTGTCAGGAATAGTACAAGAGCTCCTGGTAAAGTGAAATCTCACCAGCCCCGAGTTCGCGCAAAATACCTGTGAGAGGGCAATCATCAGGTGATAACTCGAGGTTGGACAAGAAACCCCCGAAGCCCCAACGACCTTTCAGAGGCATGTGGTCCTAAATGTGATAAGTACCAACAAGGAATACCGCGAATGTCGCGCACCTTGATAGAGATCGGCAACCCATGTAAGGGGCCAACTGTCTTGTTGTTGGCCTTGAAGTAGTTATCGAGTTCCGTAGCTCGCTGAATGCCTTCCTCGAGGAAAAAATCCGTCAGACAAGCAGTCAATTGGTGAGCGATTGCGGCACGCTTCCCGAACGCAGTAACCACCTCGACGGCGGTCAACTTTCCGGACGCAATTCTTGCCAGTACATCTGTTGCGTCGAGCCCGGTTATAGCGAGCTCCTCTGTGGTGAGGATTCCACAAGTCTCGGGGATCAAGGTGACGTTGAGCGGTGGGTTTGAAAGATAGGAATCTGGTAAACGGTACTCGTCTGGGATCTGCTTTTGCAAGCGCGACAACTGGGCTACCACCAGCTTTTGAAAGGACGCGTTTCCAGTGGTTCCTCGTGTCCTAGATGCGATGGACATGACTGATTCGAGCCAAGACTATGAGATGCCAGGCTTATATACGTACTTCAGGGGAAGCTATACAGTCACTATCATGGAAGACGTGAAACTTGGTATGTATAATTTCTTGTTGTATCCAGGAAGCCTATAAAAAGGGAATTCGAGTTAACATTGGCACGAATGTCCATTTTATGTCTAATGCTGCGTGGAGGAAAGCTATCTTGATTCCCAGTCTGGAACTAAGTCAACGTTTCGACTGGTCCAATTGCGGAGAGTCCAGTCACCACGCTTACGTAACAAGTGACGCCCCATTCGGACAAGCAGACGAATTACTACTACCAGGTGATCCCTGACTCTCTGAACGGAGGGATGGTGAATGATGGTATTCACGTCCGCTTGTCGTGGATGATCCTTTGGCCCAATAAAGTCCCATGCACTTCCGATGGATTGCCTCCGGTAGGTTCGAGGTCACTAGCTCACTTCTCCAGAGTTGTATGTACAGAGCCCTTACTTGGACAGATGATAATTCATGCGAAGGAATCTTGGAACTTGATTGATGGAATGTCGCGGAGCATAGGGGACTTGCTCACCCAACGGTGGCAGTTGAAACGGATGACATAGCCTGCCACGAGCTATGCTATTACTGCGTGTGAGCTAACAATTAGCCCAGCTAAACACACTTCACAAATCCTCGCATTAGCAGGAGTATTCAACTGGACCAGATGTCATTTATGAATAACTACATGTGCTTCCTCTGCTTGTACCACACTTTTCTTACCCGAATGCAACTTGAATTTGATTGGGCACTTCACGTCGGGGCAGTGCGCGCGTCGCTGCCGCCCCCGCCCTTGTCATCCTGTGTGGGTGGGTGAGTTACGTGTGCCAGTGCGCCTTCCTCGCCCTGGTGGGTGAGGGCCCCCCTTGGTCGTCCTGGTGGGTAAAGAGCGTGCCGTTGCGTTGCCCTCGCCCTCCTCGTCGTCCTAGTAAGTGGTAGGTACGCCGTCGTGCAGCCCGCGCCCTCCTCGTAGTCTTACGGGTAGTGCGCAGGCCGTTAAGGTGTGCCGTGTGTCGTCGTGCCCCATTCCATCCCCGCCGTGTGCACTTGCGCACCCTTGGCAGTCGTCTAGGTGGTGAGGGTGCGCCGCTGCGTAGCCCGAACCCCCCTGGTCATCTTGCAGGTGGTACGCATGCCATGTACCGTCGCGTCCCCAACCCATCGTTCTGATAGGTGGAGGGAGGTGGCACCCTGTGAGTGGTGCGCGTGCTACTGAGCTCGCCGCCTTCGTCGTCACGCCCCCTGTCGTCGTGGTGGTGGTGGTGGGTGCCCTATCGCGCCCTCTCATCCCCGTCCTCGTCGTTATGGCGGGGGTAGGCAGATTCGTCGTCGACGTCGGAGTGGGTGCGTCGTTTCGCCTCCTCGTCTTCGTTGTCAGGGTGGGTCGTCCCTGCCGCATCCGCCCTGGTAATGGGTGCGCCGTCACGCCCCCTCGCCCTCGTCATTATGATGGGGTAGGCGCGCAAGTCGTCATCGTCATCGTTGCGGTTGCATTTCAATGCGCACACTTGCTCTTGCCATCGACGTTTGTGGTGGTGAGTGTGCTGTTGCACCCCCTCGCCCTCGTCACTCTGATAGCGATGGGGCTGTTATATGCCTCACCCACTCGTCGGCCCCCTTGTGCATGGACATGTGGCTGCATGCCCTTGCCGTCGTGCGTCGTCGTCGTGGCTACGCGGTTGCGTGACCTTGCCCTTGCACTCGTCCTGACGGCAGGTCATTGCTTTCCCCCGCCAGTTGTCGTTGCCGTTGTGGTGGTGGTGGGCATGCAGTTGTATGTCCTCGCCCACGTCCTCGTCTTCGTGGCGACACGGCAGTGCAATGGCTGGCACACCCATCGGCGACGTCGCCAGCTACGATATGTCAACCCACCCTCGTTGTGGTAGTCAATGTGAACGTACCTAAACACCTCACCCTTGTCGCCGTATGATGCCACACCAGCTTCAAGGGGCGGCGTGACGCTAGCTTTGCCCATGCGGTGGTGGTGGCGATCAGGCAACAGTTGTCTCCTCATTGTTCGGCGGGGGTTGGTGCTCTGGGTTGGCGGTGGGACTGGGCGGAGAGCGTGAGCGGTGTCGCCGATCAGCATGCACGACGAGCGCGTTCAAGCTGGTAAGCGTTGGTAGCCGATGGTAGCCGATGGTATGATGCCACCTCGGACTCATTGATATGATTTGGTTCATCGGCCCTTGGGCCCATAGTATTACTTTCTCGAAACTTGTTGGGAACGCTTCATTCATGCTGAAGGTCCGTAATTCGTCCCCTGCTTGTTGAACGAGGTAGATTCATGCATACTTACCTTCGTGTCGGAATCAGTAAGGTATGCGCATACTAGAATGAGTATCACACAGTCCGTTGCTTCCAAATGCGTTGAGCAAGTCTTCCAAGTGAAAGGGAATGCATCGCCAGCGTAGTCTATCCAAGTTCAAATTCCAAGAGTATCTATTTCTGTCAAGGCAATTCGAGCCAGCGCGCAAGAAGCTCAGGGAAATTGGGTGTTCCAAGACCAGTGACGGGATCCCATCCAACCGTCGCATTGAAGCCTGCCGTACCGCAACCTGGATTCGAACCGTTTGTAATGTCATGGAACCCGCCAAAAAACTCAGGGGAGTAGATCTACAGGTGGAATCAAACTTTGATCTCCTCGCGCCGTTGAGAAGGACTTACTGCCGGATTAATGAAACCGATGGTGCTCTTGCCGATCGCAAGTCGAGCATCGTTGATCATCGTCAACATTGCGCCTACCACTGGGGAAGAACATGACGTCCCGCCCACACGCCCGAATTGACCGTTGAGCTATGTATGGAATGAGTAAGTGACGATGGAGAGAATGCATCTGTCGCGTACTGCAATGACATAGTTCGCCCCGTTGGCTGAGATATCAGGAAATCCCCGGGACTGTGGAGTTTGTTGGCATCCAGTACCAGTCCAGATGAGAGAAATTATACCATTCCGGTCGAATTCCAGATTGTCGAGGGATAGTTTGGACGGTAATGCCTCAAGTAATTACCTACAACGTCCTTCTGATAGTCTGGGGTCGCGAAAATATTGCTAAACCCGCCACCGGAGTAAAGCGTCATCCCCATGAACGCCACTTCGGGCTCGAACACAGTCGTGTTCGGTCTCATCATCGTTGCGCCAACAGAAGTAATATATGGACAAGTTGACGGAAAGGTAGGGTTGAAATTTCCTGCACCATCTATTTCTGTACCTGACAGACCATGAGTTAGTCGCCAAACGTGCCTGCGATTGAACAACCCATACCATTGGTGGCCACACAAAGGCCATAATTTCCAGCAACACCACTGTCGCCGGAGCTGTAGAGAATTGTGACTCCCATGAGTCCGAGTTTCGCATACTCTGTACACTGTCTCTCGGCATAGAATTTGGTGAACTCAATCTCATTGTATCCGTACGATGTTGAGATCACATGTGTGGGCTTTGCGGTCCCACATGCCTTAGGACCTTTCGACCCATAAGATCAAGAGGAACAGCCAGGGTGAAAGGACGTACCCTTATAGCCACCTGGTTGCGGGTCAGGATAAACACCATCCTGGGTGGGGTCGTCGCCGCCTTCAAAGGAGCAGTAACTGCCATCGATCGCGTCCAGGAAATTGTTGAACGATGTAGCTACCCGCAATCATCATTGTCAGATTTCCGAGATGAATAATTGGGGATATATACTTTGTGTGGTGTCGCCAGTCTGATAGAGCGTCACCTCTTGGCTTCCAGTGACCAAAGACATGCCATATTCCAAATCCAAATCTGATTCCCCATGGGACTCAAAACTCTTGTTTTCGGTTTGCAGATAGCCTATGAATAGACAGATATCACTTGGCCGGTCCGTGCACGCCTCAATCTGAAAAGATGCACTTACCGCCGTCGATCGAGACCAAGTAAGGTTCCTTCCCGATCAGGTCTTTCGAGAAATTCCGAGCAAACATCTGCAGATCGCTTTTCAGGTAAACGTCCGGAGTGTATTCCACTGTAGAACAATAAACCCTCAAATAAGAGTCTGCTTCATACAACTGCGAACAGTCCACTGACCAATGCCGAAACTGTTTTTGTCAGTAGAAACGGGTTTGTAGAAAAAGTCGTACAGCGTCCGGAGGCAGATCGGTGTTATATATTCATCACAATCCTCCAGCTCACCGACAATCTTCGACACTATATCAGCCGACTTTGGGTAACTGGTACTAATCCCGGGTTCCCCGATGGGAAGAGCTGGAGCCAGGGTTTTGTCGCCAGATCGACGAGTCAACTTGGTATCAAAGTGCACCGAGGGTGTCACGAAGTCGACATGCGGCTGGACGTGCGCAGGGAGATGGTATACCTCGCAACCTTGTTCAACCTCGTGTTAGTTAGATTGCATATGAATGAAGAGGAAGTGCACTCACCCACGTGCTGTTTCCCAGACGTATGCATATAGACGTTGTACTTTGTCTTCAATAGCTGTTCTGCTTCGTCAACAGTCACGTTAACTCGTATCCATCCCTTGGTTGGGCTAAGGGAAATCCGACCCCCGTCGATGCCGTCAGTGACGAGCCAATTACGGACAGCGTCAATGGTCTCGTCGGACGGCGCAAACGTGCGGGCAATTTCTCCTGCGGACCAATGTTTACCATAGTTGGGTGATTTTGGATGGGAAACATCGTAGAGGTGTGTTCCGATGTCGCCGATGTTCCTTTGCTTGAGTGCAAACTTCAACGGAATTACAGAAGAGGCCACGTAGCGCCCGGCGAGACCCCAACCGGAAGGAAGTGCTGTGCGCTTCTCATGCACATTGTAGTAAGGGTTCAGGGAAAGTACTGCACTTGAGAGCAAAGGAGGAACGAGCGCAACAAGCGAGGATAAGCGCATCGCAAGTCAGACGATGAGTGGAACTTGTGGGACTCCCCCATCATCGAATATTGTCGGTTATAAGGAGTTGGACATCACTATTGTAGCGGGCCCGGAGTTAATTCGTGAACTCCGAACACGAGTTCGTGTTTGAACAGATGCTGTAACGGCTGACACCACCAACTCCACCTCGCCTCGAAATTGCAAATGCCAGCAGTATTACATAGAGTGCGCATGACATGAGTGACAGGTTAGTGCTTGCCACCGCAGTCAAGTGACCTCGATCTCACCGGCACCATCCGTATGATCACAATTCGCCACCTTTTATCAGAATTGTAAGTACTTGCCCGTGGTGCACTGCGACACAATGATCAGAAAACCAAGAAAGTAATAATAACTTACCGAGAAGGCATTGTGCTAGGGGTGATCGGAATGCCAAACGCACCACTAGCTAGGCCATGTGGGTTAGTTACACCGCGTAGATGCCCTGAAGAAGAACGGAGATATGTAGACTCCTACTCTAAAAAGGCACCAAAGTATGCGTAAGGGGTGCAATAAGCGGCACTTCCCAGGCCCAATTTGGTGTAAAGAATAAGACTCACAGAAGGAGCTACATGCAAGACATTCGACGACAGAATGACATTGTCAATGTCATCGCTTCTGGCAGAAACCAGTAATCGAAGGAGATCGCGGCGAGTTTTATGTTCTATTAGCCGTAGAACCAAGTTGCCCTGGGCCAGCTTGGACCTCAGTTGCCAGGTGATCTTTGACTCTCCGAACGGAGGGCATCCATGGTATTCACTGGCACGTCCGCTTGTCGTGGATGACCCTTTGGTCCAATAAAGTCTCATGCCCTTCCAATGACTCGACGTCTAATAGGTGGTGACGGAGGCGGAGTAAGTGCTATGGGATTGCCTCTGATTGCCTCCGGCACTAGCTCACCTCTCCAGAGTCGTACAGAGCCCTTGCTTGGACAGATAATAGTTCATGCGAAAGAGTCAGCCATTTACTTGTTCGCCCAACTGTGGCAGTTGAAACGGATAACATAGACCACAAGCTATACTAGTACTGCATGTAAGCTACCAATTAGCCCAACTAAACATACTACCATGTGCGTTGACACTAACATAGACGCGCTCCATCATCGTTACCCCAATGCCCCAGGCATAGCACTGAGCCTCCCACTGTATGCACTGGATAAGGTTTACCACGGCGATTGTGTACATCTGCCAACCGACGTGGGTCAGTAGCCAGTACGCATTCACGAACTCCAACACAGACCTCGGAGATGGATTATGACAAGTGCGTTCCAAGCAGGGAGCTCAAGGTTGACACGGCAGAGTAGGCTGCCAAGAGGACACCCGTCACTTTAAGTGGTGCCCTGAACCACGACGCCCAACTCCGTAGAAGAAGCATCGCTATTGTCACTATGACCTCGCTAGACCTGTCCTACATGGTGCGCGAGAGATGGTGTTGGTCTGACCAGCCGTGCCAAAAGGGAGCTCCCGAATCCCCCCATCGGGTTCCCGTTCGTTGAATAATCTATTCAAGCTCTCCGCTGTTAGACGGCAATAGCGCAACCCGACGTCATAAGGAAGGAACTCGCCCAAGGTAGGTCCACAGAGTACGGTCTCAAGACACGAGACGCAGTCATGGTGGAGTGTGACCGTGGTATCTTGGAAGAGGGTGTAGAAACGGCCAGCCGTACCGGTCACCTTGTTGAGAGCGAGGTCTCCCGCTTCAGAGGATGCATAGTGATTGCAGATGACGAAGATGCCAGACAACTACGGGAACAGGAAATAAACAGCCACAAATCCTCGCATTAGCAGGAGCATATTCAACTCAGGATGATACTTATGAATAACTATATGTGCTTATACCACACTTTTCTTACCCGAATGCAACTTGGATTTACTTGTATACGATAGGGCACTTCACGTCGGGGCGGTGCGCACGTCGCTGCTGCCCCGCCCTTGTCATCCTGCGTGGGTGGAGGGGGTGCGCTACGTGTGGTGCACCTGCCAGTACTTGCGCCTCCCTCGTCCTGGTGGGTAAAGGGTGTCCTCGTCGTCTGCTGGGCGACCATTGCCTTCGCCCCCCTCGTCGTTGGGTGCGCCGTCGTGCAGCCCACGCCCTCGTCATCTTGTGGGTGGTGCGCAGGCCGTGTGTTGTCGTGCCCCATTCCATCTCCGCCGTGTGCAGTTGCGCACCATTGCCCGTCTTCCAGGTGGTGGTAGTGCGCCGTTGTGTACCCCGAACCCTCTTGGTCATCTTGCAGGTGATACGCATGCCACGTACCGTTGCGTTCCCAACCCATCGTTCCGATAAGTGGTGGGAGGGGGCACCCTGCGAGTGGTGCGCGTGCTACTGAGCTCGCCGTCTTTGTCGTCACGCGCCCCGTCGTCATTGGCGCTGTGGTGATGGGTGCCCTATCGTGCCCTATTATCCCTGTACCCGTCGTTGTGGTGGGGGTAGAGAGATTCGTCGCCGAGGTCGGAGTGAGTGCGTCATTTCGCCTCCTCGACTTCATTGTCACGGTGAGGCGGGTCGTCCCTGCTGCACCGTCGTTGGCGCCCTGGTGATTTGCGCGCCGCCATGCCCCCTCGTCGACGTTTGTGTTGCGCCGTGGGGCCCCCTCGCCCTCGTCGCTCTGATAGCGATGGGGCGGTTATACGCCTCGCCCACTCGTTGGCCCCATGTGGCTGCATGCTCTTGCCGTCGTGCGTCGTCGTCGTGGGCACGCGGTTGCGTGACCTTGCCCACGCTCGTCCTGATGGCAGGCCATTGCTCTTGCCCTCGCCAGTCGTGGTGGTGGTGGGCATGCGGTTGTATGTCCTCGCCCACGTCTTCATGTTCATGGCGACGCGGCAGTGCAATGGCTGGTACACGCATCGGCGACGTCGTCAGTTACGGTATGTCAACCCACCCTCGTTGTTGTGGTAGTCAATGTGAACGTACCTAAACACCTCACCCTTGTCGCCGTGTGGTGCGACACCGTCTTCAAGGTGCGCCGTGGGGCTAACTTTGCCCTTGCGGTGGTGGCGGCGATCAGGCAACAGTTGCCTCCTCATCGTTCGGCGGGTGTTGGTGCTCTGGGTGGCCCGTTGTGGCAGTGGCAGTGGTGAGCGGTGTCGAGAGTCCGTCACCATTGTAACCTAGTACGTATAGCCTATTTGGTTTATCGGCTGGGCTCGTATTAGTATTTTCTCGAAACTTCAAACGCTTTATTCATGCTGAAAGTGCGTAATCCATCCCCTGCTTGTTGAACGAGCTAGATTAATAACTTCGTGTCGGAATGAGTAAGGTATGTGACGCATATAACTAGAATGAGTATCACTGCACAGTCCGTTGTTTCAAAGGACGACCCCAAACTTCGAATTGAGCAAGTACCTAAGTCAAGCAACGCATCACTAACGTATATGATAGCTGACAGTCTATCCAAGTTCGAATTCCGAGGGTATCTATTTCTGTCAAGGCAATTCGAGCCAGCGCGCAAGGAGCTCAGGGAAATTGGGTGTTCCCAGACCAGTGACGGGATCCCATCCAACCGTCGCATTGAAGCCTGCCGTACCGCAACCTGGATTCGAACCGTTTGTAATGTCATGGAACGCGCCAAAAAACTCAGGGGAGTAGATCTACATGTGGAATCAAACTTTGATCTCCTCGCGCCGTGGAGAAGAACTTACCGTCGGGTTAATGAAACCGATGGTGCTCTTGCCGATCGCAAGTCGAGCATCGTTGATCATCGTCAACATTGCACCTACCACTGGGGAAGAACACGACGTCCCGGATACACGCACGAAGTCACCGTTGAGCTATGTATGAGATGAGTAAGTGACGGCGAAGAGAATGCATGTGTCGCGTACTGCAATGACATAGTTTGCCCCGTTGACTGAGATATCAGGAAATCCCCGGGACTGTGGAGTTTGTTGGCATCAAGCACCAGTCCATACGAGAGAAAATATACCATTCCGGTCGAATTCCAGATTGTCGGAGGATAGTTTGGACGGTAATGCCTCAAGTAATTACCTACCACGTCCTTCTGATATTCTGGGGTCGCGAAAATATTGCTAAACCCGCCACCGGAGTAAATCGTCTGCATCCACGCCATTTCGGGCTCAAATACAGTCGTGTTCGGTCTCATCATCGTTGCGCCAACAGAAGTAACATATGGGCAAGTTGACGGAAAGGTAGGGTTGAAATTTCCTGCACCATCTATTTGTGTACCTGACAGACCATCATGAGTTAGTCGCCAAATGTGCCGCCGATTGAATAACCCATACCATTGGTGGCCACACAAAAGTTATGGTTTCCAGCAACACCACTGTCGCCGGAGCTATAGAGAATTGTGACCCCCATGAGTCCGAGTTTCGCATACTCTGTGCACTGTCTCTCGGCATAGAATTGGGTGAGCTCAATCTCGTTGGCTCCGTACGATGTCGAGATCACATGCGTGGGCTTTACGGTCCCACATACCTCAGGACCTTTCGACTCATAAGATCAAGAGGGACAGCTAGGGTGAAAGGACGTACCCTTATAGCCACCTGATTGCGGGTCAGGATAAACACCGTCCTGGGTGGGGTCGTCGCCGCCTTCAAAGGAGCAGTAACTGCCATCGATCGCGTCCAGGAAATTGTTGAACGATGTAGCTACCCGCAATCATCATTGTCAGATTTCCGAGATGAATAATTGGGGAT
>JBBPTV010000121.1:0-45226 GCA_038094275.1 Tubosaeta brunneosetosa
AATTTTGCTGTTCCCAAAGCGGAAACTGTTTTATCTGTGGGTATAAACTCAACTTCTTTCGAGAATCTGTCAACTACCACTAGGATAGCATTGAATCCGTCTGACTCTGGCAGATCCGTTATGAAATCGGCTGAAACATCTTCCCATGGCATGTTAGCCAATTCAAGGGGATTCATCAAACCGGCTGGTGGTTTATTTCCTGTTTTCATTTTCTGACATTGCGAACAATGTGAAACATAAGTTTCGACTTCTTTAGCCATATTTGACCAATAGTAACTTCTAGCGATTAGATTGCTTGTCTTTTTTTTTCCTGGATGTCCTGTGACAACTGAGTCATGGTGCAACGTAATGACCTGTCTTCTCAGATCTCCGTCGTCAGGAACAAAGACTTGTCCTTTCCTGTTAACGAACACTCCGTCGAAGTTTACTTCTGCCCCTAGGCCTTCGAGGTGTCATACATCGGATTCTTTTAACTTCAAAGTGGACACTCGTATGTCATCCAGAATTTTATCCCCTTCATCCTCCATCGAGACGACTTGCGTACTTCTAATTTTGTCTGGGGTAATCATCAATTGTGCCTTATTGTCAGCATCAATTCCTTCCGCATGGTCTTCTCTTCGTGATAATGTGTCTACTTTTGTCATAGTGGATCCAGGCTTATGGACCCACATGAAACTAAAACATGATAGATATTGCGCCCATCCATCAGCAAACCCCTACTTTTCACACAGTCATTACAGCACTGACAGAATATCACAGCATGTCACAGTATGACATGGCAACTGAGCCACAGTGTCACACTGTTACAGCATGGCCACAGCATGTCACAGTGTGACATAGCAACTCAGCCACAGTGTGACAGTGTTACAGCAGAGCCACAGCAATATCACATGGTCACATCACGTCACACAGGCACCAGCTGACAAGCACTACAGAGATTGACAGCGCTACATTCGTAACTAGGGTAGATAGTCTAATAAAATGTAGTAATAGCTTCCTAATGCATGTAGACTTAGAGAAATCTCGCACGAACAGATCATGTGATTGGTAATGTTCGAATTCCGTTTCGATTACAAATCACACCTTGCTACTACACACCCACTGTCCCAACCCTCGGCCTCATCGTGCACTCAACCACACCCCTACTCCCTTGGCGCTGTTGCCTCCCAGCCGTGCGCTCTACCTGCATGCCCACCAAAGCTACGGCTACCATCGCCACCACCATACTGTGACAACACGCCATGACGACAAGCAGCTGAAGCACGCGAGGGCGAGAATGGTGGAGGTGCAACAGGTACGCACGCCGCCATCACTACATGATGAGAGTGATGCACTAACGCACTGTAGCCTATGATGACGACGACACAACATCTGCCACCACCAAGACGGCGACCCAACAGTGCACGGTACGCCCATCACCCACTAGAGCATGGTGCACCCACCACCCACCACCCACAGGACGACGAGGAGGCGAGGGAGCGCAATGGCGCACCTGCCACCCACCAGGACGATGTGCAGGAGGCCCAACCTCGCATGGCACCACCATCACCCACAGAGCGGCGAGGGGGGCGGGGGAGTGCAACGGCGCACCTGTTACTCACCAAGACGACGTGCGGGGGGCGCAAACCCACACAGCACCACCATCACCCACAGGACGACGAGGAGGGCAGGGTAGCGCAATGGCGCATCCACCACCCGCCAGGACGACGTGCGGGAGGTGCAACCGTGCACGGTACATCCTCCCTCACCCACAGGCCCACCAGGACGAGACACGGGGGGCACGATGGCACACTGCACCACCCACCAGACGACGAGGGAGGTAGGGAGAGCGCAACGGCGTATCTACCACCTGCCAGGACGACACGCGGGAGGTGCAACCGCGCATGGTACATCCTCCCTCACCCACAGGCCCACCAGGACGGGACACGGGGGGCATGACGGCATGCCGCACCACCCACCAGACGACGAGGGAGGTAGGGAGAGCGCAACGGCGTATCTACCACCTGCCAGGATGACGCGCAGGGGACGCAACCACGCACAGTACATCCTCCACCCACAGGACGATGAGGAGTGCGGGGGAGCGCAACAGCGCACCTACCACCCACCAAGACGACGTGCGAGGGGCACGATGACACGTGCACTATGCGCACCACCCACCAGACGACGAGGGCAACGCAACGGCGCATCCACCGCCTGCCAGGACAACGTGCAGGAGGCGCAACTGTGCACGGTACATCCACCACCCACAGGACGACGAGGAGCGCGGGGGAGCGCAACGGCACACCCACCACACACCAGGACGACGCACGGGGGCCACGACGGCACACGTACTACATGCACCACCCACCAGACAACGAGAGGGGTAGGGGCAGTGCAACGGCGCGCCCTCCACCTACCAGACAGCACAAGGAGGGCGCAGCCATGCACGGCACCACCACCACGTGGCGTGCATGAGCACAACCGCACACGGTGCACCCACCACCCACAGGACGACGAGGAGAGCAGGGCTGCGCAATCGCACACCCATCACCCACCAGGACGACGTGCGGGGGGGGCACATGGTGTGCCTCCACCCACAAGACGGTATGCGGAGGATGCAACCGTGCGTGGCACCACCATCACCATGACGGTGTGCATGGGCACAACCGTGTGCGATGCACCCACCACCCACAGGACAACGAGGAAGGCGAGGGAGCGCAACGGCACTCCCACCACTGACCAAGACGACAGGGAGGGTGCAATGGCACATGGTGCGCTAGACGACGCTGAGGGCAAGGGGACCGCAACAGTGCTCCCACCACCAACCAGGATGACGAGCAGGGGGGTGCAACAGCACACCCCCACAGGACGACAAGGCGGGTGAGGGAGCACAATGGCATCCCCACCACCAGCCAAAACAACGGGCGGGGGGCACAACAGTGCACGACATACACTACCTGGAAGACGACAAGGGCGAGGAGAGCGCAACGGTGCTCCTATACCGACCATGACGATGGCTGGGGGTGTGCATGGCATGCCACCCACAGGACAACGAGAAGGGCGGGGGGTGCACGGGCCCACCAACATGATGATGACGAGGGGTGACGCTAGCGACGAAAAGTGAGATGAGGGTGTAGGGGTGACAGCAAATGAATAGATAGAGTGTGTACTGTAGATAGTAAAATTATATTTTATTTGATCACCCAAAATTCAAGCCTGAGGGGAACAGGAAAAAAAAAACAGCAGTACTACAGATGTCGTACAGACTCACACAGTAGACTACAGTGGTCCAGTGGCTCTAGCATACACGCGCTGTACAGCCACCAGTGTCTGTACAGCACTTGTGACGGGCTGTGACAGACTGTGGCCATGCTGCATAGGGGGGGACCTGCTTGTAACAGTGTAACCACTGTAACACATTGTGAAATGGTGTACAGTTCTGTACAACAACTTGGTGGTTTGCTGATGTCTAGCTTGGCAGTGATTGAGATCTTGCTTCTGCATGAACCACTGCAAATTAGCATGGTCATTCCAGATCTCAAATGACTTCTTTGCGCCCTCCAAGTAGTGCCTCCATTGCTCTAATGCCCTTATGACGCTTAACATTTCTTTGTCAAATACCTGATAATTTCTTTCTGCATTGGACATGGAATGTGAATAGAATGCAACTGGGTGCCATTTTTCGTCTTCTTCTAATTTTACCGACAGAACAGCGCCAGTGGCAAAATCCGAGGCGTCCATTTCCAACTGAAATTCTCTGTCATTATCTGGGAATGCGAGAATCGGTGCTGTCATAAACTTCTGCTTTAGCGTATCAAACACGTGTTGTTCCTTTTCTGTCCAAATGAATGGAACATCTTTTCTTGTCAAATCATTCAGTGGTCTAGCCACTATTGTGTAATCTTTTATGAAATGTCTGTAGAAGTTTGCCAATCCTAGAAAACTTCTAACTCCTCGGAGGTTCTTTGGTACAGGCCAATCAAGAATGGCAGACACTTTGTCCTTGTCCATCTTGATACCATCCTGGCCAATCATCATGCCTAAGAACTCCACTTCTTTTTGTGAGAAGAAACACTTCTCTGGTTTTACAAACAAATCATTTTCTTCTAACCGTTGGAGAACTTCTTTCATGATCTTATCATGCTCCTCTTGGTTTTCTGTGCATGTGAATATTAAAAGATCATCAATATAGACTACCACAACATCTTCCATATCTGCGAAGATCTCATTCATCATCGCTTGGAATGTGGCAGGGGAGTTACAAAGCCCGAAGTACATCACGAGGGGTTCGTAAGCTCCTCGGAAACAGACAAATGCCGCTTTCCATTCATCACCTTCTTTAATGCATACGTTGTTGTATCCCCATCTGAGATCCATTTTCGTGAAAAGTTTAGCTCCTTTGAGCTTATCCACCAGTTGTCCGATCAACGGCAATAGGTAATTGTTTTTAACCGTATGTTCATTTAGGTACCTGTAATCTTGGACTATTTGTTTGCGTCCGTCCTTCTTTGGAACAAAGAATACTGGTACTGTCTGAGGGCTTTTACTTGGGCGAATATACCCTTTTCTTAATTGATCATCAATAAACGCGGAAACTTCTTCCTGTTCTGTTGGCGAAAGTGGGATGAGCCTGCCTTTCTTAGGCTGGAATGTTTCCTTCAGCTCAATTGCATGATCCCACGGTTTCTGGATTGGCATTCTTTCCAAATCCTTCTTTTGAAACACATTAAGCCATTTATGGTACTGCTTCAGAACTAATTCTTCCGCAGTTTCCTTTTTTACTTCTTCTTTGGCGGAGGCAGAGCGAACTAGATAAGCGGTCCATGCTTTGTCCTACTCTTCTTCGTCACATTGAACTTTATGTATGCTTCTATCCTAGAGAAGTCCACAACTTCTTGGACATCTAGTCATCTGGACTTTTCCGGATTTCTAATTGATTTCAGGATTATGGCACCATAGCCAATTATACCCTATTATGACATTGTTTTTGCCCAAATCCGTAATCTCTGCCATGATCTTTTCATGATGACCTTGGAATTGGATTATAACTTCTGCAGAATGCGTAATGCTTCCAGCACTGTTCTTAAAGCCGTCAATGTTGTACACAGGGATGGGGGTTCGTAGTGGTTTCAAATCAAGGTGTAATTTCCGTGCACACGTTGCATCAATGAATGTTTCATTTGCACCACTGTCTAGCAGTGCCTTTACTTCATGAAACCTTCTGTCATTAGCATTCGCAATTTTTACATCCATGAGTATTTCAGTACCCGTGTGGACATTTCTTGTCAGCTTTTCATGTCCGCCGGTGGAACCAAAACCAGCTTCACCCCGTTGGGTTTGATCAAGTTCCTGAGATTCTTTAATCTCCGGTCGGGCTATCTTTGCTAAGATTAATTGTGCGACCCTGTCGCCTTCCTTAACTTGGAAGTCTTCTTCTGACAAATTGAACAAAAGAACTTTGATGCTTCCTCAGTAATCACCGTCAATGACTCCAGCTCCAATATCAATCATAAATTTAGCTGCTAGGCCGCTTCTGGGTGCAATTCTTGCATAAGTTCCTTTCAGAGTAGCAATGGCAATGTTTGTATCTACCACAGCCTTTTCTCGTTTTGGAACTGAAACATCTTCTGCAGCATATAGGTCTAGCCCAGCTGCTTCTTCCGATCCATGTGTTGGTAATTTAGCCTTTTCTGATAACAGCTTTATGTATAGCTGTCCATCTAGGACCAGGATTTCATCCTTCTTCAAAATTTTTATTTTCTTTTTAATGGGTGAATCAAGCACAGGTGTGTAGTCCCTGCCGCACTCTACATCAAGTAGAGACACACCCGACTTTTCAGAATAGAGAGACTCTTCCTCATCTTCACATTCTTCGACGTCAAGGAGTTAAATTTATTAAAGCTAGCGGTGTGAAGGCCCATTTCCTTCATGCCACTTTGCCTTTTCCCTTTCTGGCACGTCGCACAAAAAAGTCCTGCACTTGATCAAATGTCATGCCCCTGAGAGCTTCCCAGGAGCTTCCTTCTTCATTCCAGGAGGTCACCACCTCCCAATCTTCTTTCTTCTCCGAGGTCTCCTCAGTCTTCGTACTTCTGACTTTTCAGCCCTTCTGGCCTTTCTTGCAATCTTTCTTATGTTTGCCACCAAGCCATTTGCACTCGGGGCAACTTACCTTTGTCGCCTTGCAATCCCTTGCGAGGTGACCTTCTTTGTTACAGTTGTAACACTTCAGTTTTGACGAACCAGAGTCTGCCACATTTACATTTCGTTTTTGAAACTTCTTGTTCCCTTTCTTCTTTTGGTTGTCAAAGGAGCCACCTGTCGCTAAGCGATAGGCCTCCTGATTTTTACCAATTGCATGTATTTGATGCATGGTAAGGTTCATGGTTGGCTGTCGTAAACCCTGTTCAAACAGAACCTTCTTTATTTTGGGGGCTACCCCATTTTCCAAAAGTAGCACTGTGTGCTCATCTGAGATTTGCGCCCTCAGCTGGAGCACTCTGAATTGTGCAAGGTACGTGTCCACATCAGACCGTCCTTGCCTCAAGTCTTGTAATTTCTTTACAGAGAAATCTCTCTGCAATTGCAGTCAGAAAAACAATTCAACTTCATTGACCAGCATTGGCCAATGGCACATTGGATATCCTCCGTCTGACAGGTTTGCCAGTTCTGTTTTGGCGAAGGGCCAGCCTTTGCTCCCTTAAGTCGGGACAGAACTGCGTATGCTCTGTTCTTATTTGTAACTGGTGGGTCATCTGGGTCAGCGCGTCGGTCCCACGTATCATCAACCGCATAGTAGTGGGGGTTGGCATCAAGATATGACTTTATCTTGACCCACCACTCCTCAAACTTTGCTTTCGACCTGTCGTAATCACCAGGGTCTGCGAATACTTCAATTTTACCAGTCAGTGCCCCTTGTGGCATTCCACCGACTTGCTGCAACCATTGTTGCTGACCGAAAAGCTCTCGAACTCTTTGTTTGGCTTCTGTGGCCCGATCTTCTGCTTGCTGTGCTCGTTCTCCAGCCCGGTTAGGGTGCTGTCCAGCATTGTTGTAATCCATTATAAGATCTGCAATCCTGTTGTTCGCATTTAGCAGGTTTCTCTCCTGCGCTTCAATCGTTTGACGCATCTGCGCCACTAAAGCTTGCATTTCAGCCCATTGCTGAGCAAAGACCTCATCAGGGTTTGCCATTGCGAAACTTTATTTGTCAAGAGTAATATGTAAACTTGTTACAACGTGGCCCTAGGCTTAGCTGCCCTCAAGGTGTGGCGAGGTCATAAGTAGTTAGGAAGAATCGGAGCGTATTCATCTTCCCTAACTCTAGTGTAGTCCGGCCAGTAAACCCGTCGGTTCCGGCGCACGACCCTTCTTTCTGCTTCTCTTGGGTACGGGGTAGGAGTCCTATATCTGACTTTTCCTACCGACTCTTCTCGTACCTCTGACCCGAATCTTACTTCACGACCTTCTACTTCTACCTGGTCTTGACCTTCTACGTAAAGGTCCTCAAGCTCCTGTCCGATCAGTCCACCTAACGTCTCCCAGAGAAACGCTTCGGCTACTTCCGACGAACCAGCTAACTCCCGCAGAGGGTTGACTCCCGACGTGTCTACGAGGCTGAGGCGAGACAAGGAACGAGGGCGGTAGTCGCTCTCATGGATTTCTTCTTTGATGACACGGATGAGGTCATCGTCAATATAAGGAACCGTTGTTCCTCCTTCTAACAATGGGGGATGAGACGCCCGATGTTTGTCGTGAAAATAGCGAGGTCCTTCTGAGATGCTGTGTGCCCGTCTGGCGACGCCCTCTCTGTGAGTCTGTGATGAGGAAGATGGCACTAAGGCCCTTCAGTATCTTCCAGAGCAGCCTCCTGAGCGTCACTACGACCGTTGTCGATGTGTGCAGAGCAAGGTCAATGTCGACCACAAGACGGGCTACTCACTCTCTGTCCTATCGGAGCAAGTTCTTCAAATTCTTCTGGTGGGGGTATGACTTGTGTACCGACACTCAAACTATAGTCAAGTTCAAGTGAAACGACTTCAAACCAGTGAAGGTGTAAATGTCAGATGGTGGCAACCTTTGCCAAGAAGAGAGAAAATCACAAGGAGTTTGAAGGAATACTCCAAGTGAACTTGACTGGGGAGACATCCCAGGCAAGCCCTTGGCCTTTATATACTATCCATACTGTATGTACATGTTGTGACCTAATCTACCAATGAGTCACTAATATGGAATACCCTAAACCCTAGAGATAAGGAGCATAGCCATGCACAGCATGGAAATGAAGAACATGAGTGAAACACATGTAAGGCTGTGGACACAGCCAAGATAAGAGACATGAGGCACACACGAGGTGTGGCAGAATAGAAGAGACAGAAATTAAAAGATGAAACATGTTTCAAAGAAATGAAATGAGTCCGTATGAGTCATAGATTGGATCGGGTATGTGTTAGCACTTATGACACAGTCTGGCTGTAACACGTATCAAGTCAGCACTTACTGCATAGCATGGCTGTACCCTTGATAAGATCCTGTCATGATAAGATAACGGAAAAAGATGAAAGCGTAAGGTGAAAATATGTGACCGTAACAAGAGGTGGACGCTCATGAAGAGGTACCACAGCATCTCTTCTAGCTAGTTGAATGTGAACCAATGAATGTGATTGAAGGATGACGATGTAAGTCATACAAGGAGATTCAGAGTTCAGAGATGAGGATGAAGGTTACAATTGGAGTCGTAGACTAAGGACAAAGGCTGTTGACCAAGGTCAAGGACAAAGGATATGATGGAGATTGTAGACCAAGGATGAAGAACGTTGACAAGAGTTGAAGGAGATGAGAGAGACTCAGAGGACTCAAGAATTGCTCGAGGACAAAGGATTGACACATTGTATAATGTAGAATCAGTGTAAGGAGTAAAAGTACAGGGTGAGCAGTATATAAGTATGTATACCAGCTGTAACACTGCGAATCTACATATCGATGAGACAAGGAAAAAGTAAGCAAAGGTAACATTAGTAAGTCAAGAGGTAAAAGAAGATAAACAGTGATCTCAAAGAGAACAAGTAAGGTAAAGCAGATAGCAATGAGGGACAGTGATGATAGAAGAGAGCCATGGAAAGAGGAGAGAACAAAAGGGGAGAAAAATTGTAACAGGAGCTGGGTAGAAGCAGATGCTACGAGGTTTGAAGTTTTGTCTAGGGTAGCACAAGCCTTCTCCATAGCCTTTGACAGCACCTCTGTTGAGATATCTATCAATCCCTTTACTTCATTGGCAATCTAGGAAAGTTTCTCTGCCTGGGCTTCTTGTTGTTCAAGGAAGTTGAAGAGTTTTTTTGTGTGGCTTTCCAATTCTGGTCCCCAGGGTCATGTGAAAGATGGAGTCCCTCTGTCAATGTGCTCTAGTGCTATGAAGATGGCTTGGGGGATCTTGGCCTATATAGGTCTGATCTTAGAGGCTGATGAGGAGAACTCTAGGATAGTAAGGGAGATAGAGCTGAGTGAGATTCTGTCTGTGGGAATTTTTAGGCTGTTCTGTTTGAGTAGAAGGTGGGTGCCTGGTAGGTCCTTCAGTAATTGAATGAAGCCTGCTACAATCTCTCTTCTAGTTTTATTACTGAAAATATATCCAAAGTCTCCTTTGGTGGTTTGTGGTCTTGATTGAGATGCTGCCAGGGTGTAGGACATCTCTTGTGCTGGTGTTGTGCCACTGGGGTCCTGGTTGGGGTGCCATGTGGTTCAAGGACAAGGTGTTTTTTAGGCTGAAGGCTTCCATATAAGGGAACACATCTTGATTGCAGCAAATTATCCAGGTTCCCACCATACATAGATGACCAATAGTATGTGGATATCCCAGACTTCAGCTTAAAACCATCAATGTTCTGGGTATACATCCAGACCAATCTCCCCCAATTGTCATGGACTTTTAGAAGCATATGAAATAGAGTAGGCTGGCTGTTTTCTGTCTTGTTTTCTAGGCTAGCAATAAACTTAGCAAATAAAGGCCTCATTTTATTGCCCTACATATAACAAGATCAGTATTTTTGATTGTAAAGAGATTGAGTCATTATGCTTGCCATTATCATGGATAAGTGAAACATGTCTTTTAGCTTTTTTTGTTTCAACTCTGAAAAACCAGAGATGTCTTTCTTGCTTCTAAAGTCTAAAATTCTGGCAGAAACAGAAATTCCCACAACTAGACAGAAACTGATTCACACATGGTCACAGGAACACAGTAAGTAACAATTGAATGTGAGAATAATCTTCTTGAAATTCAAGATAGACAACAGGATTGACTGTATATGAAGATCATCTTTGTTGAATACTGAGCAAGTTTTCACAGTAGTGCATACAAAAACTAAAAAAGAAGATCTTTAAAATGAACAAAAACATCCCACTATCATTCATAATATTGGCTCTTATCTGTTCATGTTATACATTATTGTGGGGGTTCAGAGTTCTAGACCCTTCCATGGTTTCTTCTGAACTGTTTCCCATCTTAACCATGGTCCCCACCTTTCATAACTAAATGTGTCATTTCCATTGTCTTAGTGAAAGCAAACACTTGTAAAAGAAATGACTTCTCAAGATTCAACTTAACCTTCCAAAGCTCTGACAACCATGGGTAAAAGAGTTGTGGTTGTGTTCGGTAAGCTGTTAGTCTTATCAACACCAACGACAGAATTATTGTTTATTTGGCTCAGTAGTTGCAAACTTTCAGCATTGGTATCAGCTAAACTCACTAATGCATTTGTTTCAACTGTTCTTGTTTGCTAACATCTCCTAAGGTTCCAGTTCACAGAAATCTGACACATTCCCTCTTGGATTTGTCAACAAGATTAAGTCAACAGAATTATATAGAGTATGTTCATGCATGGCCTTCCAATGAAACCCCTTCAGCCATTGCATGCTTGACAGAAAAAGATGATCATATGAATTCTAAACCATGTGCACATGACTTGTTATTCACAGTGTTCTGCCAATTACACATCCAAGGGAAGCCAACATTAGGGGTGGGCAACAAACACTTTCCATCATGTGTTTATCCAAGGAATGACTAATCATTGTGGTTGGTGGTTCTGGCAGTTCCATGTATTCTAACCAACTAATCCAGGTTTGCTTTTTTAAGATTTCAGATGTTTTTCCAGACTTCTAAGATGAGCCCTGAAGTCAGATGAATGATCTGATTCCAGTGGGGCTAATTATGGCACTTCATGGAATGCCTAAGCAGAATACAGAGAGCCAGTCAATTCCCATGGTCATCTCCCTACCAGCTAGGACAAACTTACCCTGTTGTCACAGCAGATGAGTAAAGAAAATTATTTTCATCCTGCCTTTGTCACTATAGCACAGAAACCAATTTTTATCTCCCAATCTGTTGCAGTAACCTCAGATCCCACTCTGTCAGCAGCTAGTAGTGGTTGGATAAAAGAAACCTAGGTCAAGTACTGTAGCACAGAAACTGATTTCTATTTTCCAATCTGTGGCAGCAGCCTCAGATCCCACCCTGTCAGCAGTCAGTAGTGGTTAGGTAAAAAAAACCCAGGCCCAAGGAAGTCAGAGGGAAATAGACATCTTATTAATGCATGGCCACCTGAGTAGGCATCTCAATGCCAAGTCCATTCCAGCTCTAAAGGCACTGGTAGCAGTTCTGGTTCTTAACACAAGCTAGAGAGAACATGGAACATACATGGCCTCTTGGGTAGGTATGTCTATGTCAATCCATCTTGGTTACTATAAACTGAATGGTCAAGTGCTCAATCATTCAGACAGTAGCCAGAGGCCTCTTTCTACATAATATATATGAACCCCATCTTCACTGAGTTTAACACTAATGAGTTGAAGCTTGAAGGGAACCTGATGGATGAAAAGAAAGAAATATGAACACAGATATACTGAGCAACAAAACTGTTGCAATGTTTGGTAGTTTTGTATTGTTTGCAATGTAATATGTCACTGTGTGGGAGTCTCGCTTAATGGTTGGGGGGTGAAATGAAATAGACACTCCTGGCTATCTATAGCATATTGGATCATGTGATTTGGTTCAGAGATGGCGGAGATATGACCATTTTAATTCACTCATGTCATTGCAACAGTTTTGTTGCTGGTATTAGGGATATTGAAATCTAGTATGAAGTGTATCCTCCTTTGGCCTTGATGACCTCCTGGACCCTCCTGGGCATACTCTCAATCAATTTCTGACACTCTGCCACCTCTATCTTCTCCCACTCCACTTGCACTCTCTCCCAAAGTTCAGTTATCCCCTTTGATGCCTCCGGATACTCTGCCAACCTTCTTTTCAGCAAAAACCAGACATGCTCAATAGGATTGAGGTCTGGAGATTGAGCAGGCCATTTCATAACCTGGAATCCATGGTCAACAAACCATTGCTTGGCCACTCTGCTGGTATGCTTGGGGTCATTGTCCTGCTGAAAGACAATGTCATCTGGAGTTAGGTCAAAATACTCCAGAGTTTGTTGCAGCTCCTCCTCCATTATCTGCACATAAAGGTTAGCATCCATCTTACCATCAATCTTGCAAGCCATCCCAACCCCCTCCCAAGTCATACAGCCCCACATCATCAAACTTCCCCTCCAAACTTGACTATTCCCTGTACAAGCCTATCACTTAGGCCCTCTCCTGCCTTTTTCCAAGCCCATTTCTTGCCATCTGAGCCAAGGCGATTGATCTTGGTCTTATCTAACCATATAACTTGCTTCCAGCCTCCAAAGTCCATCCTCTCTGTCCTATGGTGTCGTTTCAATTGAGGACATTTCTTCTTCACAGTGGATGGTCTGGGGTGAGATGGATGTGTTCTTGATATCCTGAAGGGTCTTGGTAACCTGGACAGCATTTTCAGCCTTTCCAGTTTCAATAAGATGAATGGCATGGCATATATCAATGGGAGTAATGATAGAGGGACAGCCACCAGAGGATTTTGGAAGGATGGGATGAAGTTTGGAGCATATTCTGCTAACTGTGGAGTTGTTGACATCAGTAGCAAGAGATATTTGGCAAGAAGATTGACCCAAATCCAAAAGAGAGATGATTTGATTGGTTTGATCAACAAAAAGAGGTTTCATGATGATAGTAGTAAAAAAAGAGTGGTGTTGTGATTTGTTTGGACTATGTTGAACTTCATATACATCACATGACTCATTGCTTATGTAAAAACAGCCTGTAAGATATTAATTTGAATGGTTATCAGACCAGCAACAGAACTGTTGCAATGACATGAGTGAATTAAAATAGTCATATCTCCGCCATCTCTGAACCAAATCACATGATCCAAGATGCTATAGATCGCCAAGAGTGTCTATTTCATTTCACCCCCCAACCACTAAGTGAGATTCCCACACAGTGACATATTACATTGCAAACAATACAGAACTACCAAACATTGCAACAGTTTTGTTGCTCAGTCTAGATGCATGGCCACATGGACAGGCATCCCTTGTGTTGAATCCTTGCTTTTCACTATCACTGGATGACTGTGAAGAAAGTGTAGAAAAACTTGCTTTTCTCTTGGAGTTTGGAAGTCAGTAATTGCCAAGGTCAGTTGGGGAAAGCTCTACTTCTGATAGTCCCAGATGGTAGAATTATTCTGAATGTTCAAAAATAAAATCTGCTGCAGTATCACAGTCCTACAAAGAGTTAGGGAAACTATGGAAGTTACAGCATTGCAAAGCAAGCTTATATACCCACTGTACAAAACACCTCATAGGACTAACCAAAGTTTCATATCAGCAAATGCTTATCCATTCAAGTCCCCTGCAGTAATTTCTTATTATAAAACCATGAAAAGCTGATGTTTAAACACTCAGAGTAGAGAAAGAAAACAGGTTACGAAATTCTTATGAAGGGCTAAACTAGTTGAATGACTGGATTCAGAAATAGCAGTGTATACCTAGTGTTTGAGACAGATAATATCTGATTTCATTTTTCCTAGGATGGTGCTTTATTTCTCTGTACTTCTCTAAGACACTTATAAGTTTTAGGGGAACAAATAAATAAACTCTGCTTTAGCCAGGGCTTATGTGATTGTACTTTTCCAAGATTCAACAGGCTGGTATACAGAAAATACCTTCCATGTGTCTTATGGCTGCCAGTGCCAGCTGATCAAAGAGGTAAGTACTTGAGCACACAGACCAAGGATTACCCTAATGGATCCACCTGTAGGATAAAATCTGGTGCCACCAACAAAACAAGTCAATTCCTACACCCATTAGATGCACACCCCATCATTGTTGTTAAAGTATACCTAAATACAGGCAGCAATTACCCAACTAATGTAGAGTACATACAGAGTGTTAAACAACTAAGTAAGATCTTACCTCAGATTGTGCTACAGGTACAGAGCACAACTGAGGTGAGATGAGGGAGTCAAAGGGATTAAATAGTGCTAAAGACATGTGTGTGCTAAACTCTGGAAAACTCTGAAATGGCAAAAATAGGGATGCTGGATCAGAAAGTCCTAAAAGTGCTGCAGCTTGTGTTTGGAGGGAGCAAGAATGCCATCAGATGATCAACATGATGTGTAGCTATACCATAATAGATGTAAATGAATCTGAAAGAGATATGGTGAGAAATGGGAGAAAGATAACTAGAGTTCATCTGCACACAACTCCAGAGTTGACCAGAGTTTATACTTTGACAGTTGTGATTTGTACTCTTTTTTGATAATGTTTGCACTCAAACAATTTGCAGGTTCTCCCACATGGAAGACAGGTTGTCCAGAAGGGCTGCCACTAGGATGAAAATGCTAACCAATTATAACCTTGGGGAGATCTCTGGGAACACATCTAAATTTTGCTGTTAGTTATGGCCAGAAAGTACAGAAAGACTCAATAAACAACAACTCTCAGAGTGATTAATACTCAGAAGAGTTTTTTTGGAGACAGGCTGGTGATCCACAGAGGAACTGTAATCTGTTGGATCCATGTCTGTGCTGTCACTTCTGAGATAAGAGAAGTATTAAATAGTGATCATGCCACTCCAGATACAAGACAAGTTATGCCACTTTTCTTGCAGGACCCAAAGTTGATTTTTTATAATCTTGCACTTCTGGAATCTTCACTAATTCCTTCTCAAAGCCCAGGCACAATGGAAAATCTCATTTTCATTTCATAATCCCATTTCCTCCCTTGTATCCATGCACTTTTTGTTGTACAAATAGCATTCCTCCTTTATTTTTTGAACTCTTCCTTATGATCTTTAATCTTTAACTGCAAAAAATCATTATCCCTTGGCAATTTCTCTACTTCTTTCCAAACACCATCTTTGGCTTGTGGTTCCTCTGTTATTCTGCTTATCATATGGTCTCTTTCTTCTTTCATAACTCCTTCTGCCAAATCTTTGTGACCAGACAGCAAGAAGCCATTTTTAATTAACTTGATAGTCATCAACTCAGATACCATGAAACCAAGTGGAATAAGGTGACTGACTTGCATACTTTTGAGATACATACAGCCTGTTAGATAGTCAAGTTTCCAACTCTGTCTAATGTTTATGAGATACCACCTTTTTGACATGAAGCAGCCTTGTCTGATGTTTCTGCTTCCTCTGCTTCACATTGTTCTAGCTATCCACAACTCCTGTGGAGAAACTGGCCTTCAGGTACATAGTCACAAGGGAAAAAATATATGTAATACCTGGTCCTTCCCTCATATGTACCTTGATAGGATTGCAAGTTGATTTGAATTTATGGAGAAGTTCTTCAATACTTTCAAACTTGCACTTCATCTGCTTGTCTCATGCAGGAATAGTCCAGAAAGGAAGGCCATGCTTGCTGAGGTTTATATTTGATTAATTGCTGACTGGATTCTGCTCCCAAGCCTTAATTTCCTGTATACACAGCTTTTGTCCAGGATTCTGAGCAGTAAACATGGAACATTTTGTTCTCAAAATTATACATGAAGTCTTCAAAAACAGGTACAGGCTATCATATGCCCTGTTTAGCTGGAAGTGCCAGATATTGCTTTACTGGTATGCCATATGACAAACCTAGCCATTAATGATATCTATAGTAGTTGCACAATACAAAACAGTAGATTACCAACAAGCTGAACACATAGACACAACTACTACTGAACATGACAATATTTAATGCATTCTACAAGTACCTCTGCCTCCTTCATGTTATCTACCTCATCATGGGATTGCTCTTCATGATGTTCTTGACATGTTATTCAAGGATTTATGAAAAGGCCCCCTTAACAGTCTAGACCATGTGTTGTAAAAGTTGAACCTTTTTAGTACTTGGAGCTTGTTGTGTAGGGTAGCCACAAAGTTCTTGAGGTGGTAGTCAACTAGTAGATACATAGGTAAGATATAAGTGTTGGAGAGTAGGTTGATTTGTAGGGCACTGGGTGCTTTTGACTCTCACTACTGCCAGTGGAGCACTGCAAACCATTGAACATGTTATTGTTACAAGATGCACATATGTACCCCCACTAATACCATTGGGCCCTACATTCCATTTGCTATTTGTGCTGGATTTACCACTGGCTGTGGGATGCCTGGGGATTGTGAGTGTTAGAGAAAGTAAACATTAGTTTGAAACTCACTCATGGCAGATGGGACACTTGAATCTAGCACAATAGCTGTTGCTAACAGTTGGGCAGAAATTGATGATGAGTTTCCAGCACACATTTGAGGTTGACATTGTAGGTCATTACACACTATTACATTGTCAGCAATCAGGTAAAATAGGTAATGTATACTTTGCTTACCTGGACTGGCACTCTTCCCAGTGGTTTGATGTTCTTGTTTCCCCTTTGGCTTCTGAGCCTCCAGCCAAGGAATTATCTTCTTGGCCTGGTCAGGAGTGTCTGGCCATTTGAAGAATTTCATCTTGTCCTTCAGAATATCACCCAAAGAGAGATAGTCCATTACACCTTTGAACAACTAAACAAGAATAAGGTCAGCATGTTGCAACTTGCAAGACAAGTCGAACTAACCAATAAATACATGTGCACTGCTTCCTCTAGCTGTGGTTCATCCACAATGTAGGAGGAAATCTCTTGCATTATCTTCTGCATGTCCTCCTTAGTGATAGTTCTTGGTCTTTGACAGTTTTAAGACTGGACTTTCAAACACTACCTTAGGAAACTCAACCTCTGTTATCAATCATGCCACCTAAGAGTATGTCTTAAGAGCTGAGGATTGAGAAAGCATAGTAGCCACTTGTTAGGTTGACTCAAGGGGCTTCTGGGAGCTAGGACTGATATCCACAGTGAGTAACCAAGGTATGTTAACAGAGGAATAATGAGGTACAGACCTGATGTCCACAGTGAGTAACCAAGGAGAGAACCACAGTAGACAACAGGCTCTATGTGTGCTTCATGTAAATACTGGTAAACAGATCAGCCTCAATGCTGAATAAGCATAAGATAGGGGCTCTGCAACTGCACAGAGTGATGAACAAGTCAGAATGAGGCTGGGGAAAGTTGGGTATAGGCATAATGAAAATGGGGAATCAAATGGTGACAACTAGGTAGTGAAATGAGAAGCTGTAAGCCATTAATAAACAAAATGAGTGTGAAATCACCAAATCTAACAGTATGTTTATTCTTAAACTTTTCTATTGCTTGCTCATTTTTATTATTATCCCAACAGAGACTTCTAGATGATTCCATGTGATGAAATTATATGTATAATCTTCTCTTCTGTTGCCTCATCTAATGCCCACTTTTTAAAGGCCTTCTTTCAAATGGGGTGTAGTGCACAAAAGTTACTGGTAATTAATCCACCTTAAATTCATCTATGGCATCTGTTCTGACATTCTCCAGTGTCCTTGTCCAACATGACAGAAACAATTTTGATATAGATTTGGTTTCAGATCTGAAAACCAAAGACACTCTAGAATCTATCTAGAAGGCCAAAGTAGTGTTTTAAAAGTCCAGTTGTGCAACTATAAAAAGACTGGCAACTGGACTGCAGGTGCGGTTGCCCCCAGTTGTGATCAGTCCAGTTGCCTGTTGCCTTGGTTTTGGAAAAATGAAAAGACCACAAAAGACTGTTTGCAACTGACACAGCTGCCCACCCTATATTCCTAGGTATTTCCCTGAAAATTTTCAGATTTTTATTTTATCAGACTTTGTATAGATTCATTCAGATTTTCTACTTCTAGAAATAACATGCAACATTAAATTCATCATATCTTGTGACCCTGGGAACCAAGTTGGACAAATAATATATTTTTAGGAAGCTATTAGTCAGTACTACACATTCTCACCATCACCTTGCTTGTCAAGGTTTCTGTCGCCCTCATAATTGCGTGGGAAGGTACAACCTGGTACATAAGTACAAACAAACCGGTATGCGGCAAATTAATTGTCTGTACCGGTAATAAGCCTATATATGAGTATAAGCATTATATATATGACAAAATAATAATAAATAAATATAAATCACCTCAACCATGCTGAAGTGCCCACCTCAGTCAAAGTCAGAGGGCCATGCAGAGCGCCGACCCCCGAACAACGCAACACAACCGGTGCCCAGTCGTCACAGCCACCCTAATTGCGAGGGCAAGGGCAGTGCAGCCGTGCACTTCGGTCGCAGGGACGGCGAGCGATGATGAGGACAAGGTGGCGTAACAGGTACGTCCACCTCTTCACTACTATCATGATGAGGGAGGTGGTTGATGCACCATAGCCCACCACCAACCAAGATGATGGGCGCCATAGGCACAATGGCACACGGCACGCCCACTACCCACGAGTCGATGAGGAGGGCAAGGGGAACGCAACGGTGCCACCACCACCAACCCAGACGATGCATGGGAGGGCGGAATGCCCACAACCCACAAGACGGCGAGGGGAGCGTAACAGTGCCCCATCACCAGATGACGTGCGGGGGACGCAACGGCGCACGGCACGTCCACCACCACCCACAAGACGGCGAGGAGGATGAGGGGAGCGCAACGGCAACCCCACCGCCAATCAAGACAATGCATGGGGGGATGCAACGATGCACGGCACGCCGACCACCCACATGATGACGAGGGTGAGGGGAGCGCAGCAGTGTGCGGCCCGCCCACCACCTACCAGACGACGAGGAAGGTGGGGGCCACCTAATGGCGTGCCCTCCACCAACTGGGACGTCAAGCAGCGGCGCAACCGCGCACGGCATGCCCCCGCCAGATGACGATGAAGGTGGTGACTACCCAACCGCACACACACGGCAGGTGCCATCCACTACCCATGGGAACCCGCTGCCACCACCGCCATCACAGCGCCGACGACGAGGGCGAGGGTACGCAATGGCACACCCACCACCACAGCGCCGACAACAGGGCGTGGTGCGAAACGATGCGTCTGTGCCGCAACCGCCATCGCTACAATGATGACGACGGCGAAGGTTAGGGCACGCAACCGCGCACGCACCACAGCGATGACGAGGAGGCATGCCTGCCACCTTGAAGACGACAGCAACAGGGTAGCGGGAGGCAGTGGTCTGCCTGTCACCACCACGCGATGACACAGACGGCGAGGACTGCACGACAACACTCCACCACTCCACTGTGATGACAATGAGGGGGCGAGGGGCCGCGACGCCATGCCAGTGGGGGCAGCACACGACACCCCTACCACTACCGTGACGAAGACAGCAGCGGCAGGGATGACGAAGTCGCGCAACCGCCACCGCCACCACTACCGTCACGGAAACAGCAGCAGCAAGGGAAATGAGGCGCGGCCGTGTGCACACCACCACCAGGATGGCAAGGGGGCGCTACCCCCACACTATGGCGACGGCTTCCCGCCAACCGCAACGGCATGGATAGCAAAGGGGTGCAACGGCACCACCATGCGCACCACAGCGACGAGGACGAGGAAGATGGGGGCGCCGCAAACACGCATCCACCGTGCTGTAGAGGTAAGGCAAGGATGACGCACCACTAACCACCCGCGATGAAGGGGTTGTAACCCCGTAATCCCCTACGGCGACGGTGACGAGGTGGCTACTGTGCTCCCACCGCAATGACAATAACGAGGGCAGAGGCGTGCGACAGCAGGCCCATCACCACGTTGATGACGACGCGCAATGGTGGCGCAGCGGCGCATTGTCACAAGTGGCGGCTGCGAGGGCGAGGAGTCGCATGTAAACCCATGGATGGTACCCACGAAATGTGTGACCCGCGGGTTGGCGGGTGCGGGTATCAAGCGGGTACGGGTTGAATCTTGGATACCCTTGTGGTTACCCATGTCCATCTCTACATTCTTCTGAATGTTGCTCTGCATTCCTTGTCTGGACGACTTGCTGCGTCGATTCCAGTTTGAGGAAATGTGTGCATCATGTAGAAACATGTTGCTCTGTGAACGACACGGTGTCATTTGATCTCATGCTAGTTTTGCATCGGTGCACATATGTAGTTAACCTGCCAAATAGTAACGCACCAAATTTCCGTGGGTTTTTGGAAAACGTCCAACAATTGGATTCTCCGGCGCCGGAGTCCTCCGCCGGAGTCCGTCGCGGAGTCCGACTTGGAGTCCACAGGACTTCAACGCTTAGTCCCAAGGTGCAATTGCATGTGTGCCACATGTAGCGCGCCCCCACCACCCACAGGGCGACAAGGGTAGCAGCGACATGCGCACCACCCATAGGATGACGTGGACGGGGGCAGCACAGCGACGCACCCCCCCACTCACCACAACGAAGGAGATTGCAACGCAACAGTATCCCCACTTCCAGTACCGCGATGGCAACAGGGGCAGGGATCCCGAACGACAACAAGGGCAGGCAGCCCAACGGTGCGCCTGCTACCACCACCGCGACGGCGACGAGGGGGAGCAGGTGACGCAACTGCATTCCCACCACCATTACAACGATGATAACGCGACAACGAGGCGGCTGAGGCTGCGTGACGGCAGTTGTAGAACTCCTACCTTACATGCTTATTTGGCATTGGAGCTGATCAGTTTACCAGTATTTACTTGAAGCACACATAGAGCCTGTTGTCCACTGTGGTTCCCTCCTTGGTTACTCACTGTGGACATCAGTCCTAGCTCCCTGTGCAGCAATTTCAGAAACTTCAGAAGATTTGAAAGCTAAATGAAGTTGAATTTTGACAATTGTATGGTTCACCTTCTGAATGGATAGACAAATCTGTATGGTTTCTTGGATTCAAACAAGTGTAAGTTTGGCAGTAATTATTCACTACATAAATTTCTGAATTCAGGACATATTATTCTAAAAAGCACCATCATTCAAAAATGTATTGATGGTCCTGTTTCTTGAAAATGTACATTCTTACTAGTGTTTTAAAGTCCAGTCCAGTTTTTGACCTTCTAAATAAGGCAACTAGACTGCTAAAAACCAGTCCAAACTGGTCTTTTGATGTTTCTGAGAGAATCATACTTTATTACTCGGGGAGTGCCGACTGGCGTCAGCTCAAACCTTGCTTGGAACTTGAGTAGCAGGCCCGGGCCCTTTGGGCAGGTCCTGGACCCAAAAAGTCTGAACTTTGGACTTTCCGGCGCCGGAGTCCGACGCCATTTGTGAGTTCGGCGGAGCGTTTGTCTTGTCTAGTAGTGATCTCAATAAACGAACTCATCTGCAAAACCCTGCAGTATTTTCACCAGTTCGTACAGACAAAAAAAGCAATCAAATCAAAAAAAGTAGCTACAGTATCAAAGAAGCAGCATGTCGAGTAGTCCAAAAAGTGCCTAAAAGTGTGTAACACCTGTGAAAAGATCCAAACGAAGGGACTTGTAGGTGCGCGGTTGCATGCCTCCTCCCCTTCGTGGTGATGGTGGTGCCGCCCCACGTGTCATCTTGGTGGGCGGTTAATGCGCCATTGCGCTCCCCCACCTTCTTGCCTTCATGGTGGTGGTGGTAACCGTACGCCGTCGCACCCCCCACGCGTTGTCTTGGTGGGTGGTGGGTGTGCCGCCACGCTCCTCGTCGTCCTGTGGGTGGTAGGCGTGCCACACGCGGTTGCGCGCCTCCCCGCCACCATGGTGGTGGTGGTACCATATGCCGTCATGCCCCGCGCGTCACCTTGGTGGGTAGTGGGTGTGCCATGTGTGACTGCGTGCCTCCTCACCATTGTGGTGGTGGTGCCGGCCCCCGCGCATCGTCTTGGTGAGTGGTGGGTGCACCATCACGTTTCCCACCCTCCTTCTTGTCCTGTGGGTGGTGGGTGTGCCATATCCAGTTGTGCGCCTTCCCGCCGTGGTGGTGGTGCTAGTGTCCTGCGCCGTTGCGCGTACCATTGTGCCTCCCGCATGTCATCCTGATGGGTGGTGGGCGCGCCGTTGCGCCATCCCACCCTCCTCCTCGTCTTGTTGTGGGGTGCAGGCCAGTGCGCATAGAGCAATATACAAGTCAGAATGAGCTAGGAAGAGTTTGATATAGGGATAATGAAGATGGGGAATCAAATAATGACTACTAGAAAGTGAAATGAGAAGCAGTAGACCATCAATAAACAAAATGAGTGTGAAATCACTAAACATAACTGCAAGTGATCACCACTCACCAGAAATAGTAGGGCTTACCATGAACATAACAATAATTGTGACCTGCAGTTGTGCCATGTCACAGTCCAGGGGACAGGAAGTGCTGTCACCACTCACCAGGATTAGAAGGAATACTTAACATGAATAAAATGTTGCAGTCTAGCAGATGAAAAGCACTGTTTGTCATTATGTGAGTGATCACTACTTACTAGGATTAGTAGGAATGCCTACAATGAATGCAAAGTTGCAATCTAGCAAGTAAAAGTGTGTTCGTAAGTATATGAGTGATTGCTGCTCACCATGATTAATAAAAATATTCAACATGAAGAAAAATGCTGCAGCCTACAGCCATAGCCAGGTTGTAGCCCAGCAGGTGAAAAGCACTGACAGTGAGTTGAGTGGTCACCACTCACCATAATTACCTAGTACTATCATCTACTGTTAGATTTGGTGATTCCACACTCATTTTGTTCATTAATGGCTTACTGCTTCTCATTTTGCTTCCTAGTTCTTACCCTTTGATTCCCAATCTTCATTATGTCTATACCCAACTTTCCCTAGCTTATTCTGACTTATTCATCACTCTGTGTAGTTGCAAAGCTCCTACCTTATGCTTATTCAGCATTGCAGCTGATCTATCTACTAAAGCATATCATAGAGCCTGTTGTCTACTGTGGTTCCCTTCTTGGTTACTCACTATGGACATCAGTCCTAGCTCCCAAAAGCCCCTTGAGTTAATCCAACAAGTGGCCAGTCTGCTTTCTTGATCCTCAACACTCAACATACTGTAATCTCAGACAGTCACACAGAGGTCACAATAAGTCACAGGTGGTCATACAGCTCAAATCAAACTCAGCCTAGCAACATGTCAATAGGTTCAGCACCTTCAATTGAGACATGTTATGATTCAAGTATTAACAAGGCATGAGGAACTGACTTCACAGCACCATTTGGCAGGTGACCCAAGAGTGACTTTCCTGCACAACATCCTCCAACTTGCTATCTCACCCAATTCTGCATTGATTCCACTCATTCAAGTTTGCTAGGTCATAGAATATGCAGTAGATACTATATATTCTTATGGAGGGTCATAATTCTGTGGTTTAAGAAAGTGCTGAAGTTACCATATATGATAGTATGAATACAACATTGCAGCATGTGGCTATGGCCATGTTGCAGTCCAGCTGACAAAAGGCACTATTAGTGAGTTGAATGACTGCTGCTTACCATGATTAGTAGGAATTCTTTCCATAAACACAATGTTGTGGCCTTGTGACCATGGCCATGTCACAATCCAGCAGAAAAGAAGTGCTGGAGTTGCTGAGTATGTGAGGAATTGCCAATTACCATAGACAAAACAGTTGCTGTCTGCAGCCACAGCCATGTCACAGCCTAGCAGATAAGTGTTGTGGATTACACATAATGCAATCCAGGTCTTATGAACATCACTCAGCACAATAGTAGCCTTGTCACAGCCTAGTAGACTAGAAGTGCTGCTGGATTTTGGAGGGTGATCACCACCCATTTTAATGTAATGCTAGTCTGTGACCAGACTGCTATGGGGCTGTTGGGCAAATTGGAAAATGTGAAAGACATTGATCTGTTCCCCCCTCTAAGTCACTAGCCCTCTATGTCAGAGAACATGTTTTATTTCTCCCTTCCATCAATCAGTGATCATTTTTCTGATGAAATTGTACATGGTAAAATCACAAGACAATTGCCTACTTAGATTCCTTCAGCACTTTCTGAGACTGTTGAGTTCACACTTACTACACCTCATCCTTCTTCTGACACACCAACCACTAAAGCTATGAGAACTGGCATCACCACTTTTTCTCATCCATTTAAGACAATGCCAGGTTTTACCACTATCACTCATTGAAAGTGTACAAATTCTGTTGTTTGGTTCCAGATTTTGTCAAGTCCACAACTAGTGAAGAGAATACAATGTCTTGGGTAGCAACATTGTCCTGCCTGACTTGGTCCTGGACAACAGTAAAAATGAGGATAGGAATGAAATTATAATTGTAACATCTGTTGCAATGGAAGAGATGGAAGCAGCAGAAGACAATAGGAACAATGAATATATTGATTCTAACAATGTTGAGGACAAAGGCCTGGCCACAGCTGCTATGACCAAACTCCCTGGCAGATTTCCTATAATCCAAGCTTGTGCTGCTACTGATAATGTGCATGCAGAATGTGTACATATCTTGATCTTACAGATGAGACTCAACTTGCTTGCTGTGACACCATTCAAAGCATCTTCTGCAGATATTTCAGAGATGAAAACACCCAGGAGAAAAGTGCTGTGCAAATGCTAGAGTCTCCCCAATAGTGGTGGTAAAAGCATGCTGTGGTTGATCCTCACACTATCAGATCCAGAATTCAAAGCCATTGTTATTTGTTTGTTCACTTTTCTATGAGATGAACAGTACAACAATGCACAAGATATTAGGCTTGACATAGTCAACCATTCAGGAAGCAAGGTTGTGCTACCCCAGGCAAAGCCCCTCTTTGTGCAGGTAGAGCATATCAAAAGTGGGTATTTCAAGGAGTGTGTGATTTGGATCAGATGTACAGCAAGCAATGTGTCAACAAATTATTTTCAGATTGTTGGTGGAGGAGAAATGCCCTAACTTCACACACACCTTCATTGATAAATTCCATGGTCTAATGGGATGCCCATCAGATTGAAAAGCCCCATGGAAATTGCTGACAGAGTGGGCCATGATGATGAACATACCAGTGATCCTTCTTTCCATGACTATTTCATCATGGTTCAAGAAAACAACTGATGTCCTTGTACTCAATGACCAAAGATGGCACCACAACAATTTGGGGCCTACAAACTGCCAAGAGATCAGACTTCATAGCATATACCTGAAGCCGATGTCACTTAATCAAGCAATGCAGAATTGTTTCCACACTGATGAACAAGCTCAGTGACTAAGAATGACAGAATGTTGATCTTCTTTTCTTCCTGCAAAGTGTGGAAGCCTTTGCACAACACTTCAAGCAGCAGTTTACCATTCTTGGGCAATTCAAGGTTCTACAACCTTGAACTGTGGGATAGTGGTGTGTACAAGGTTATGATATGCACCTCTATGTTTGCATCTGGAATAGACAGAAGGAAAATCCATTTCATTGTCATCTTAGACCTGACCTACAACTTAATGGTTAACTTGCAAATGATTAGGAAGGGATGGCTGAGAGGCATATGCCTTTCTTGGTGGTGACCACACCACCAGTGGAAATCATAAGAAAAAAGAGGGATACTAGTCTACTTGAAGAGCTGTAGGACTTGATACTCCAGCCACAATGCAAGGTTCAGCAGATCATGCATGATACAGATAGATGGCAGCAGCCTTGCATGGAAGTGCTGAAAGGTACAGGGACAGTTCTTTGTGATATTTGTGATCTCCACAGCAAGATTTACACATTTGCCTTAAACATGTCCAAGCTGCAATACACTACATTGAAATGGAGAAAAACCATTGTTACTGCCTCTATCAAAGGATCAACAGGACATGAAACCAAGGTAAGCTGAAACAAGAATATCCACTTTATTTGACTGAATATTCATTTTTGTTTTTGCAGACCATTGGAAGATGTGATTTAATTCAGGCAGCAGGTAGTGAGACATATGATGATAACATCACCACAGGGCCTGATCATGGATGACCATTTTCCCTGTTCACTAATGTCAACCTCTGAGGGTGGTTTTGGTTGTTTCAGGAAGGCCTTTAACTTCCAGCCCTTCACTTATTATTATCATTGTGGGCTCCTACAAGCAGAAATAGAAACAGAGAGGGTCTAAAGTGTCATGTCAGAAAGGGACCTGGTCATAAAATTCCCTGTCCATGGAAGGGCTTCCTTTTCAAGTGTGTACTTTGTGTTTTGGAAACCCTGTATCTTTGTCAAACTATACTGCCAACTCTTATGCCTGCTGGCAAGATCATCAACTGCTATGGTAAGTTTGAGGAGTGGGTCATTAAAGAACATGAACAGGAAAGGAAGTATGACAATTGCTTGAAGGTATTTCTTGCTTTGTGTCATTGGCATACTTTAGAAAACTTGGAGTTTTTCTACAGAACTACAACCACAACCATTGCCATCACCTCTTTTTAGAATATACAGAGATGCTGTTTTGCTTAAAGGCAGTAGTGTCATTCAACCACAGACTTATCATACAGGTTCCCTTTACTATAGTTAGAGATTTTTCAAACTTTGTTCTCTTTGTTCATACTTCCCCCCCTGTTTAGTAAATTTCCATCTTACTTTCAAAGCTGTTTATTATACCCCCTGCTCTACATGAGTTGGTAATTGCCACTTTAAATTTTGGACAACTAACAATGCATGACAGGCATATGGACTAAAAAAGGTTGATCCCCATTGATTCAAGCCAAGAAAGTCATGTTTGTACTTCCTATCACATGTAACCTTTCTGCCTTGATGTGTAACAATGGCCTTTTTATGCCATGCCACACCAACCCTCTAGCATATTGATGAAAAACTATTTGGATGTGATGGATGCATGTGAAGGTGTCTATATATGTGCTAAGAGACTATCAGCATAACTTGTGGGAAACATGTGCAGAACAGAGTTGCATTGATCATCTGCTTGTCTAATTATTTCAGACTGCTTACAATCAAGGAATTGGCAAGAGTACATGATCACATGATATACACTTCAATCATGTATGCAGTTGCTTGAACTGATTAAAGGATTATGAGCACTGCCATGTTATCTGACTTGATGACAAAGCCTGTACAGCAGCGTTATCTGTAGATGATCTCACATCCATGCTATATGGACCATCATCAAAAAAACAATTTATATTTATATTTAATGTGTGCAATTAAGTGGCCACACCTTCTAGGCAGAACTATACAAGTCATATGCAACCATAGGTCAAATGAGACTGAACAGGCATGTCAATGAGTAAAAGTCAATCAGTACAATGGAAAGTACTCACTATATATGCTTGCACTCAGGATATTCACCAAGAGCCTTCTGGATTTTGTTTGAGCTGGTTACTCCTACTCCTCCCCAACCTGTTGATAGTATATATGACTTCCAAGATCAGCAATATGCTCTAAGCTTTTTTGTATTCCTTGGCTATTCATGATGGCTATGATGAATAACAATTTATGCCTTCTTCATTATGGTCAAAGACTTAGCATTGGTGTTTTGGATGTGGATGCTTTCCATGGAGAAATGGTGTCTGATATCTGCACTCTCATAAAAGTTTCCTCTAAGTAGAATTGATGGTGGATGTCAATCCAAACATCTCTCATAAAAGTGAGAAGCATTACATAGAAAATACAAGATCACTTGTCAAACAAAACCTAGATCCTGTTCTATTTTTCTTCCCAGAAACCAGCCTTCAACAGTGTTAGTGCAAGAAACAAGTATGCAAATCCTATTTACCACTGTTGGTGACTCAAAGACCCCTAGCTCAGGTAATGTTTGACTATATTTGACAGGCCATTCCCTCTAGTACAGGACCATAGGTCCACCACAGACTCCACACTAATGGTTGTCCACATGCTGCCACCTTCACATGGCCCCATAAAAAATGGCAAGGGTGAATACCAGCCATCAAAAAATCCTAGGATATGAAGTTTGCATTCATGCTTGTGGGTGCAAAGGCCAGAAGATCTCTCTACTGTGGCTGAGGGATGGTGTAGCCTGTGTACATCATGTGATGGACAGATGCCTTCATCCAAAATGTGATTATGGATGCCCTAGTCTGTTAAGAGCTAAGGATTGAGGAAGTGGACAAGCCATTTGTTGGGTTGACTCAAGGGGCTTCTGGGAGCTAGGACTGATGTCCACAGTGAGTAACCAAGATATATTGACAGAGGAATAAAGAGGTATAGACCTAATGTCTACAGTGAGTATACTACCAAGGAGGGAACCACAGTAGACAACAGGCTTTATGTGTGCTTCAAGTAAATACTGGTAAACAGATCAGCCACAATGCTAAATAAGCATAAGGTAGAGCTCTGCAACTGCATAGAGTAATGAACAAGCCAGAATGAGCTGGGAAAGGTTGGGTATAGGCATAATGAAGATGGGGAATCGAATGGTGACAACTAGGAAGTGAAATGAGAAGCAGTAAGCCATCAATAAACAATATGAGTGCAAAATGATTAAATCTAACACAGTCACAGAGCATTTACCCCAAATGTCTTGCAAGAATTAAATATGTGAGAACCAACATACATCAAGATCATCAAGTATCTTCCACCTGAACAAGCCAAGGCAGAGCTTGCGTGTCTAGGCATTGAGAATCCCATTGGAGACAAGGATGAGGATGAAGTAATGTCAGAGTTAGTGCTTCCTTCCTTTATGCCATGGAGGAATTCCTGACCCTTGAGTCACACAAATAGGAATATGGATGCTAACCTCAGCAAAGAAGGTGTCTTGATTGAAGATGCAGAGCCTGTCACACAGTCATCCTTGTTGCTTACTAGTGGCCTCTTGTCAGCAGCAAGAGACCCTGCAAAACCATCCTTCTTATCTTCTGACATATGGCACTCTATTTACCAGCCAATAGAGCATTGCCACAAGATTCTATATATACTGGATCCAACTCAATCAATGAAACAATCAGAGATGGAATGAAACCTTGCCTGGACTATGCACAAGATTCAGCATGTGTAATATGAAAAAATCAAGGACTTGAGTGGCTTTGTGTATAGGATGGGTGAGAACAAGAGAAGCATAAAAGTATTGTTGACAGAATGGGTGAGTGATCTTGCTCACCCCATATGCATCTTGCACTAATGAATAACTCTCCTGTCTCAGATCTGGTTGATGTTGAGAGTAGATGACATTGATGAAGGAAATGCATTTAATATCTCCTTTATAATGTGGGAGATGTTTTGTGACATGATGCTCAATCCACTCAAGCACCAGAATAGTTAAATGACACTGACTCAAGTGGATTGTATCATTGGTAGATTGTATCATTCCATCAATCATCTGTAAGTACTGCCTCTGGATCCTTTCACTCACTTGGAATCTGATGATACATTCTTTCATATAGTGGAAGTGGAAATGCATATAGTCTTGATGAATTGTTATCAGTGACATATGAGGCCAATATTTCTCAGCTGGCACTGCATAGCCAGTTTTGGCCTTTGATAATGCTGGCACAACATGCCATCAACAAGTGGATGACAATAAGCCATCTGAAAATCATCATTTAGGATTCTGGCAAACATGCATCAAAAACAAAAAGATTGAAGGTTAGAGAAGATATACACTTAGATGTGGTATTAAAGCAAAGCCACAGTGAGTGTAGTGCATACATTGTTACCTGCAGCACTGCCTTAACATTACTTGAAAACACCTCAACTCACTCATTAGCAAGGGCACATTTTGAATGGCACAAGAATACATCAAAAGTTTAAGCAAGATAGGAGAGTGGAGGGTCTGCATTGTTAGTGGAAGTAGTATTTTAAGGTCTAGTTGCACAACCAAAAATGACTGGCAACTAGACTACAGTTGTAGTTGCCTTGATTTTGAAAAAATAAAAAGACTGTGAAAAGACAAGTTGCAACCGATCGCAACTGTAGAGCCACCATCCCTATATTCTTAGGCACTGCCCTGAGTTTTTTGCAGATTTTAGCTATTTTATTAGACTTTCTACAACTAGTTTTAAGATTTTTGGGAGTAAAAATGATATGCAACATGAGTTTAGTCATATCTTATGACTGTGTGAATGGATTTGGACAAATAAAGTATTTTTTGAAAGTCAATAGTCAGCACTACACTTTATCTCACTTATATAAGCACAATTCCCATGGGAATATATGCAAAATACCAGTTTTTGCAAAAAAAAAACTGGTTGTAACTGATGTTAAATTTGGACTGGTTTTTGGCAGTCTAGTTGCAGTTGCCATGGTCCCAGATAACATTTAGGACCAGTTTAGACCAGTTGCACTATTTTGAAGGTCAAAAACTAGACTAGACCAAATCTTAAAACACCAGATGGAAGGGTGCTTGAGGTCATCTACACATGCAAGATGTTGAATGAGGCATGATCTGGCATGCCAATACAAACTTCCCTTATGCTGGAGGAAATATTGTGCATATGATTGATCACAGTATAGCAGAAACCAATGAAATAAAATAGTAATATTGTAGAATGAGAACTAAAACTACAGTACATATCAACACTTTGACAAAAACAGCTAAACCCACAGTCTGGAACAGCCCCTATTCACTCCAAGGGAAAGTGTGAGTTTTATAATTTCATCACAGAAACATGGAAGGCACTTGTTATGTGTGAAACAAGGGCCACCAGAGCTAAACTATCACTCTGTGTGTTTTGCAGAATAGGTGTCAGCATTTGGGTTGACTCTATGGGACAAAAGATGCCATAATATTTTGTTAATAAGGTTGAGTACTTGCTACTAATGAGCCTAGGGCTCTACTATTTTAAAGGTAGTACTATGGGTACCTTTGCAGATACATTTGTGTTGGTGTTCAAGCAATGGGTCATAGACATAGGAAATCCATACATTTTGTCATTCCTTATATTTCATTATCTAATGTATAATGTCTTCACTACAGCAATTTTATGTTAAGAGCTGAGGATTAAGGAAGCAGACTAGCCAATTGTTGGGTCAACTTGAGAGGTCTCTAGAAGCTAGAACTGATGTTCATAGCAAGTAACTAAGGAAGCAACCACAGTGGACAACAGGCTTTATGTGCACTTCAAGTAAATACTGGTAAACAGATCAGCCATGATACTGAATAAGTATAAAGTAGAGGCTCTGCAGCTGCATAGAGTGATGAACAAGTCAGAATAAGCTAGGGAAAGTTGGGTATAGGCATAATAAAGATGGGGAATCAAATGGTGATAACTAGGAAGTAAAATGAGAAGTAGTAAACCATTATTAAACAAAATGAGTGTGAAATCACCAAATCTAACATTTTCTTAACTCTTAAGGAAATCAAGTAACACTACAGCCATGTCAAATATACAGTCAAACTTAGTTGAACATATGTTCCATGCATGTGTGGAGCAGATTGGTCATCATGAATACTACAAGCTAGTGATGAACACATGTGCACAGTTCAGGCCAGACATCTTTCTATATGTTGGTTTTAAAAGGAAGGAAACAATGTAAAATGACCAAGTGCATTTGACATACAATCTTGCACTCTGCATATGCCATCCAATCCACATTCTCCATTCTCCTAGCAAAATGCTATGCATGACTAGGGATTTTATCTGATGCTGGCAAAATATTTCCTTATCCTAAATACATGGCAGACATCAGCAAAACTGCAGAGCTCAGATCGGTAAGTGTATGATGTATGAATGAGTGTGATATCCAACCAAAGGTGAATGTGATGTGTGCAAATACAATACACAAAGATAACATACAATCTACAGCTGCTATAGCTCTGATTGAAGAGTCCAGCAATAAACTTACTCTACTGCTCTGGTGTTCACCTGATATATCTCTTAGTATGTTTCCTAGAGAGTACAAAAGTTTTGGTGGAAGATGACACATGTGATAAGCTAGGTTGAGGGTGTGATATATCAGATATTCCCAAGTGGCTGTGGTATGGGCAGGGTTGGGATGAATGGATTGGTGGTGAGTGGTGGGATGCTTGATGTAATATTAGGAAATGGATTGGGCAGGGCAGGGGTCACCAAGCCATGAGACCATTCAATGAGCCATGCATTTGCAAAGTATTTGAACAAAGCTTTTCATTGTCTAGAAAAGTGAAAGCAAGACAGCTGCTGATCATGGAATCAATGAAGATATTCTTGTTGATGGCCGCTACTACCAGTCACTCAGAGTCATGAGGAAGTCCAGCTGGTTGATCCAAAAAATTGTTGGAGGGCAGTGAGAGTCTATGACACATAAGAAACAAGCAGAGTGGTAGAACCAAGTTTTCAAACAAGCATAGGTAAAGTGCATTCACCAGTGCCTTGTTGTCGTGCACTGCACACTACTCATCATACCTGGCTCAGTCCTTCCTACTCTCTTCATCACACCAACCAACCACTCCCCAGCCTAAAACTATGTTTTTGGTGTCTCACAGCCATCTCTCTCTACAATCCCAAGCATATCAGCTCATGGAACCCAAGTGTTGTGCAAGGTACCCACCCTCATAGCTCATGCTCAGGCCTTTTGCTGCTTGGGTCAGGAAACCCTCTGTGCTTTTGCCCATACCACCTACTCACTCAGCCACCTCTTCTGCCTTCCCTCACCATATACTTGCAGCATAGTCCAAAGATTTAGGACGTTTGCCTGATTGGTAGAATTATTTCTTTTATATGTCCCTGCAGATATTCTCTATGATTCATGCTCTACATCTCACCACAAATCTTCAATTGCCACAATTTTTCTGCTTTCATCCTTCACATCATATACCCAGGTGCCACAACTGACCATAGGATCTGTGCCATGCATTGTGATCTCTTGTCTTGTTGTAAAGGTTTCACCACTGGTGATTAGCTTATAGTGATCACTTCCATTTTCATACAGGATATGGTCAATAGTGGGATTATAACCAATCTGTTCCTCATCTTTAGATGCAATCAAGTGAAATAGGATGACTGTTGTCAATTACCTTAATGATTGGCATTGGGTTGAATGCAAAAAGGGAATGCAATCAAGTGCCATACCATCATAGGGTCAATGGAGTTGAAACTGCAAGGTATCCATAGTTGTGATCCCAGTTTCTCATACTTATCCCCTCAATTATAATTTCAATGGCAAATTAATGGCATGGATCTTTGCACATGATGTTATGCATGGACCATATTAGTTCTAAGGTGGGGTTAGTGACACCAAGTGCAAGAGATGAAATCATATGATGTAAATTATCTCTTGTCTTGTCATTGTTTTTCCTCTCAAAATTGAAAAGGATAGCAATATTCCACAAATGTCCCCATCTGAGTTTAACCTTCCACCTGAGCCATGGGACTTGCATACAATGTACACATCCAGATGTTTTATGCTTTGTGAGCAGCATTCCAACAGGCCTGCACTATAAACAACATTGTATGAAGAGGCTTGTTTGTCAATATTTGACATAATGTCCAAAAGAGGCTTGAAAGTCAAATTTTCTGTATTGCCTAGTGTAGCAGGAAATTGGGCCTACTAGGGGATATCACTGCTGATAATGGGAACTAATAATCCTAATTGTACTATGTTGGGATAGGGACCAAATAGGAAGCTGACAAGAGCTTCATAGGGCATCTTGAAATACTTCCCAAGGTCCTGTAGACTGCCTTACATCCTAGGGACCAAGGTCTCCAGTGAGATATGAGGCCTATGAGGTAGAGCATGGGACTGGCACTACCATATCTGAGATGGTAGCACTGTAGGCCATGATTTGAGCAGCTTGTGAGTCAACTTTTGCCTGCTTGTTCCTGCTATATGGATAAATCACCTAGTGGAATCCTGTTTTTCACATGCCTATTAGAAAACTTAGAAACACAAATAGAGAATCATCTGGGATTCTGCCTGAGACTCCATGTGCATTGGGGATCTGTCTTGCACCATGTCTTTCCTGGATTATAACCATTTTCTTAGTTCAGAATGCCAAAATCATCATTATGCCCAACTACTCATATTTTTTAAAAATCACTCCTCAGGTTATACATCAGACAAGTTGGTCATTTTAGACCATGACAGCTCTGAATTGATTGTCAATGTGATAAATCATCACACTGTCTTGACAGTTTCATCACACCCAAATTCATGTGCATGAGCCCAATTTCTTGTCAATTTGAGTGAAAGATGTTGAAGTGGCTCTTAGGGTCTTATATACTTGTATGTTTCACATTGCTTGCTGCTTTCATTGATGTTATGGGAAGCAAGACACCTAGCACCATCTCTCTATTTTCATTGCTGACATTAAGATGAGTGCACTATTGTCGGTAAAACAGCACTTTTCCCACAATATGTCTTTACACCTCATTCGATCACACTTGTAGCAATGCTTACAAAGCTTTGATGCTTACAAAACTTTGCACAGAAGTAGGATCATATATAAAGATTGCCCAGTAAAAATTTTAGCCTAGGTTAGTACTGAAAATGTTTCCCCTATCTTTTTGTATAGATCTGTATTACTAGGTACCTTTCTGTAGTAGCTGTCTAGGACTATAGATGTCTGTCAATACAAGTGCCATTTTGTTGATGATCACACCCTTCATCTTCATCATATCTGTTGCCAAAGTGGTTACCCCTAGACCACAGGTGTGAAGCATATGTGTGCCAGCGAATAAGCTAGAAAGTGCTGAATGTGTGTGCAGATGGGTGAACATACTGGCAAAACATGTGTGGAATGGTGGATTGACATATGGATGGTCATCATCATTGAGGATATGGTTGTGTTGTGCTTGCCACTTTCAATGTCACATTATTGCAGTCACTGTGGGGTAACCCTTGTGCTCACCCCCTTACCATGGGGATAGTAGTGAGTGACTAGCACCACCCTTAACATGCCTTTGCTGCTTTTATCATGTTGCCTCTTTGCCATTGTTAATATTGTTAACATGCAGATTGGTGCCTTTTGTCCACATTATGGTGGGAACCCCTGGAAGCCCCAATATCCTTTCTCATTGTCAAAGTGGTGACAAACATATATTTCTCCCTTATTCTGTAGGTGGATAATCAAGATGTGAACATTTATCTTCCAGAACTTTGCTTTGTTTTATTGTCAAACAGACATTGAACGTGGTTAAATATTCATCAAACATGATCAGATAGGTCAACCACATTGTTTGGCATCATTTGGCATGTAAGTAGCACATATATTGTCGACCTTCACCTTCAACAATACTGAACATCAATATCTACACATAGATTGAAGCCTTTTATTCAGTCCAGTGTTTCCTCACTGCCCTAGAGGTCTTCCATGGTGACTCACTATCACCTCACCATCTTGTGTCTCATTTCCATGAGGGCAATATATACCTTGCTCCCTCTATAATCTAGATAGTTCAAGCTGGGGCTTGAGCTAAATGGACTTCAACTGAATCACTTCTACTTTACATTGATGATGAGGTGTTATACACATCACCATATGCTATACAGGGCTTGAAGCTTGTTTCAAGCAAGAAAGAACATAAGGACAGCCTTCCTGAAATGATGTGGCAGCTTGGCCTCAATAAGAAAGAGGACATCACCATGCAAATAATGGAATAGATAAGGGCAACTGTTGAGATTAGTAGGAATAATGTGTCTTGTGCCACAGTAAGTGTGAGTATTATCAACTGTAGGCTTGAATATGATTACAACCATAAATTTCAGAAGGATGAAGGCATGATTCAGAAAGCAGAAACATCTTTGATGAGCAAACAGATGCAAAACCTGGGCTATTACTAATTATGTGCACCATATCACACAGGGAAAACATGTATGCAAATGCACATGGAGGTTCAAAACACAAGAGAAAAAAGGTATGAACATGCTGGTATTTTGGTTTTTGGACTGTCACATAATGGATAGCAGCCCCATATTTTTGATCACTACTCTCTGACATCTTGTATCCCATCAATACTCCAATTGTGAATTGGCCAAACCTCAAAGTAACCACTTATGCTCTATGGTTCAGTGCCTAGGTAAAGTGTCACAGAGTCCAATGGTTTATTAACTAGCTTTCTCCATACACTAGAACACCAAGGTCATTGACTTGGTCTTACATACACCACAAGCCCAAGACCATGAGTATAGTCAGGGACATCCAATGATAGTTGAACTCACATATAATGAATGCAATGCACAAGGCAAGAAAAACCTAACATCTATGATCAAAGGTACCCTATCCAAAGGTTGCTCTGTCTTGGTTCATGGATGGCACCCTAGACCACTACCCAACTTTAGCACTGAGGCCATAGAAATATACTAGCCAACATTGTCACAGAATGTGGACATGCTGAGTACATAACAAATTTTTCATCATATACCATTGCAACAATAATGATGGATTTACAGGTGCAACTGCTCATAGCAGGGAACACAAGCAGCCAATATTCACAGCTTGATAAGCATCAAGGATTTTATTGACATTACAAATATTGCCAACAAATGCTTCAATCTTCTTGACCTGCCTAATCTTCAGCCATACTTTTCTATATTCTTAAGATAATTGCACACAAAACCCTGGGTCTTGGAAAAAAAGTTGATTGATTGCTCAGGAGATTGATGGACAACATCAATGTGTAGTTGGTGTTAATGAACACCTCATGCCTTTCTAGGACAGAGAATAATGCTGCCAAGAGATACTAAAGTGTACAAACAATATCTGAAGACACCAAGAGGGTTTATAAGTGGAACCTAATGACTCATGGTGGATTCCTGACCTACCCACATCATGATGCCTTCAGATTTTGCATATGGGTCATACTACAGTGCAGTGAAATGATGTAGGTATTTGTTGACACTAAAGGTAGTGCATCTGCAAGGTAGGAAGAACTGTTTGCATGTTGGGACAAAATCTTCAAGGATGGTGTGAACATGGAGGTGCCAGATGTTCCACTAGAGGTATTGATATTATTTTAATTATTCTTTTCCTTTCTTATGACCTACTCCTCTTTTCTCTTCTCAATTTGCATGCTATTGGTCCACTTCTGTTCTGTTTGCATTATGAACATTATCTTCTCATAGTGGGATCTCTGAGGGTATCTCTATGTTTTCTAGCTTAGTCATGTTATTCTTCTTTTGGACAATTATCTCCTCAGCCATCTCTCTCATGATGGTGATGTTTGTCCACCTTTCTATGATGTTCCATAGCATTCCTTTATCCCTTGATATGAATGCTTAAATACCTATCACATGTATTTCTATAACTCACTCTGAATCTATGTATCATTGCATATCCATTCTTTGTCCTTGAGCAAACTCTCAAGACCTGAGTCTCTCTTCTTTGTCATTTGTACTTGGCTAGTGTGGAAGAACACTATTATACCTCTTCATGAGCATCTGCCCTTCCAGTGTCAGGTTGAACTCCACTTCAGATACACAAGCATACCAATTAGAGAGTGGTGACATGTTGTAAGTCAGCCCCTGTAATGATTCCATTATTCTAACTATTTGATATTGGTATGTGTATAGGATCCAGCCACCAAGAGTAAACCATTTGGTATTGAACATCCAGTTCAATTATTTAGGTAGTATTATATAATATAATCATGTAGTATATAATATGAACTCAGCTGTCTGAGTTTGAATAGAGTCTTTACCTCTTACATCTGTATGCTCACCAATTGCAACAGTTAGTGCTACACCAAGTGAGTACCTTCAGTTCTCACACCTCTGTGTTATGCTCTGCTCAACAGGTTATAAGCCCTGATCTGCATAGTGAGGAAGTGGCTTCAATGGCTACATCCAAACTTTCTACAGGTTGGCTCTGCCATGTCAGTTCTTGCTGCTTTATGTGTAGGATAGACATAATGTTGTGCTTCATGACTGCCTTCTTGCTGCTTCAACTGCAAGAGAGCCTGTATAGTGGCACACACCCATATTGTTGTGTGCCTTTGTGGTTACCATTCCCTATAAGGAGACTACATTGGTGTTGTCAAGGGCTCTGACCACATTATTTCTGTTTGCATTCTGTTGAATGATACTGATGCTACACCAACCCATAGACTTCAAACACCCTCTTGTCTTTTACATTGCACCATGTCCTTCAACAATGCCATTGCCTTTTCCTCCTCCACCATCCTCTTCTACCACAGTGACATCAAAGCCTGCCTTCATAAATCATCTTTTGACATGGACCTTAGACTCTGGTCCTATGAAATCAAAACCTCTCTTCAGGCTTAAGAACTCTGGCCCTAGTACAATTCTGCCCACTACTCCTTACCAGCTTCCATTCCTCTGACTCCTAAAAGGAAGTGAACTGAAGAAGAAGATCTTAATAATTTCTGTACTGAGATTGATAAGCTCTCTTCCCAAAGATCTCATCTTAGTCAAGAGATCAACACCTTATGTCCACTCTGGTGTCCACCCTCATCTACCCCCAACCTTTTTCTAGAGATGCAAATCATCCCCTTCAAGCACTCCAGTCCCAATTTCTGTGATGAATATATCATTCCTTCTCACTCCCACTCCTTCAATCACCATTTATACTTGGTGACCCCTCCTTCTTTATGGAGACAGATATTCATGACAAGGACTACTGCATCCACTATTATATCTCTTTCCTGGTTGATCAAAAAGGGGAAGGATATGACTTCAATCTACATGAATGTGTCTTTGATTTAGATGCATTAATGGACAAGGAATACAATTTCCAGTTCCTGAAGTAGGATCACAGGTCAGTTGATCACTTCTTACCTGCTGCCAGTCCAAACTTACATGAAAATGCTGCTTTAGCATATAATTATTCATCATATATAGTTAGCTCTATGGTATTTACACAGGATGTAACCATAGTTAGTAGAATGGACACTAGTGTACATGGTTCAAAACATAAGTGTGATCATTGTGAGCCTAAAAACCCTACCTGGATCCTCAACTCTGGTGCCTCCATGCACTTCTCCCCTAAAGAATCTGACTTTGTGGAGTATAAGGAACTCCCAAAGCATGAACAAATCCCAGCCCATACTGCAGCTGGCTTACTCCATGTTAAAGTCATTGGCAAAGTTAACATACAATGGATTGCCAAGGTCTTTATCCCTCATACTTTTACCCTCCACAACATTGGTCACATCTCTAACTCTGGAGTTCACCTTATCTCTCTTGGACAACTCATGTGCACAGATGCCGCTATTTGTGGCAATGTCCACAGACTTGATGTCTTATATGGTGATGGTACTGTTTTAGCACCATTCTACCCTGGTAGACTAGGCTGCAATATGTATACCATTGAACACATAGTCCCAAGTGCACACCCTGCTGCCATTCCTTTAGTGGATTATGATATCATGCATCAATGTTTCGGTCATCTGTCTAAAGATGTTCTACAGCATGCACATAAGAATACTCACAATTTCCCTAAGGATGTCACATTCCCTCAGGATGATGCAATCTGTCCAGGCTATGCACAAGGCAAGATGCCTAGTCACCCCTTTTACCCTAACAATTGTCATACAACTCAACCATTTGAACTTGTCCACTCTGACATTAAATCATTCCCCATCAAGTTATACCATCGGTACAAGTATATCATCACTTTCTTTAATGATTTCACATTCTTTGGCTGGACCACTTGCTTGCACTTGAAAGATGCTGCACTTACAGCAACAAAACACCTTATACAAATGGTGGCCACCCAATTTGATTTGAAAATAAAAGGATGGATATCCAATGCAGGGGGAGAGTACAAGTCCAATGCATTTGAAAAGTTGCTGCTAGACAATGGGATCTGCATATTCCAGAGTGCTCCTCATACCCAACAACAAAATGGTTGCACTAAGTGCTTTATGCACACCATTATGGATAAATCAGAAACAATGCACCTTAAGGCTTGCCTTGCTGATTTCTGGTGGGAGTTTAGCTGGGATCATGCTGTGCATTTATACAATCACACTCCCTTACACCACCATAATTGGAAAACCCCATATGAGCTCCTGCTTAAGCAGTCTTCAGATATTAGCCATCTACATGTCTTTGGTTGTGGAGCATATGTACACCTTTCAGAGGATATCTGCACCAACAAGCTGGCTTCTAAATCAGAGCTTATGGTGTATCTTGGTGTAGCACCTAGAAATAAGAAAAATTACCTCTTCATGAAATCCCCCAACAATATTCATTTTACAGCTGCACAAGTGCTCTTTGATGAGCAGCTATTCCCTAAGTGCACTAATCCCAAATGTGCCCCACATACTAAACACTTTGTTTTAGAAGAGCCTACTGATGTAAAGCTTCCACTTCTTGAACCAGAAGAATACCAACCCATACACCTGCATGTTCCACATCCACCTTCACCAATTCAACCTCATACCCCATCATCAAGACCTTTGCCATCTCCACCACCTCATGCACCTCAGAGAGCACCTCACCCTCCTCCTGTTTGTTTTCTGCAGCATCCCTAGTGCAAAAGGAGAGTGCCACAAAAACCTGGAAATGGATATGGTGATAACCAACATCTGGTCCAATAGGTGAAAGAGATTGAACACATGTCTAAATGGAAAGAGAGAGTTGAGAGAAAGTCTGATGATCCTTTTGAGGATGCATCCAATGAAATTCCTAGACAATTTCCTGGCACACCTCCACCTGCTTCTAAAAGCTTATTCCATGAGAATTCTGATGCTGAGATTGAGAAGTTATGCTGTGAAGGGGGAGTACATTTCCAGCATTTCCTACTTTCCAAGGTGATTAGTCTAGAATCTGCAGTTGAGACAAAACCAGTATGAGAATGGACACTGAAGGATATCAAAACACTACAAGCCAACCTTTAGGACGAATGGAAAGGTAAGTGTCATGAGCAGCTTGATATGCTAGAAAAATATAATGTATTTGAAATCATAGATCAATCTACTCTTAGAAAGGTCATCAAAAATTGATGGGTATTCAATATCAAACCAGATGGTCATAAAAGAGCATGTTTAGTCATAAAGGGATTCTCCCAGGTCAAAGGCTTAGACTTAGACCAAATATTCTCTCCAGTTGTGCACTATGAAACAGTGCAACTTATGTTAGCACTAGCTGCACTAGAGAACTGGCCTATGGAAGCCATAGATGTCCATAGCACCTATTTATATGGCAGCTTAGACAAAGAGATCTACATGGAACTTCCTGAAGGCTTTGAGTCTTCCAGCTTGAAAGGCAAAGTACTCCACCTAAAGAAAGCTTTATATGGCCTGAAGAAAGCTGGGCTCACCTAGTAGAACACTTTTAATAAGTCCATGAAAGAACTCAGCTTTGAACACCTAAAGTCTAACCCAGGTCTCTTCTTATATAAGAAAGGCTCCCTCACAGTTGTAGCCATTGTTGATGAGATCAAAGGTCACTTCATGAAAAAATGGGAATGCAGAGACCTTGGTGTTGCAGAAGAATTCCTCCACATGCATATCAAAAGAGAAGGACAAAGGATACTAGTTGACCAGTGCATGTATCTGAATAAAGTCCTAAAGCACTTTGGAATGACAAATGCCCAAACTGCTCCTACACCTTTACCCATGGGTTACAAACCCACAAAACACAATGGACCTATTGATTACAAACTTCACCAAAGATTTCAAACAGTTATCAGATCTTTGCTATATCTAATGTTGGGTACCTGCCCAGATATCACTTTGTGGTGATTACACTATCTTGCCATGCTGGCAATCCTTCATAAGATCACCTCAACAGAGCTCTTTATTTCTGCAAATACCTGGCTGGCACCAGGAAGTATGCACTCTGTTATAATGGTAGATCTGGCACAGGCTTGATTGCATGTACTGATTCAGATCATTCATCTGATCACAACACCAGGCACTCACAGACAGGCTGGTATATCAAACTAGCTAATTATGTGTTTAGTTGGAGATCATGGCAGCAATCACATGTATCCCATACATAGCTCTACTAAGGCTGAATACATTGCACTGTCTGACTGTAGCCACTAAGTTGTTTGGATCAGGCAACTTCTTGGAGAACTCAGGTACAAGCTTACCCCTACTTCTATCTGCAGTGATAACCAAGGATCCATATTCATGGCATCCAACCCTATTACTGAAACACAAAATAAGCATGTAGAGCTTAAATGGCATGCAATACATGAATGGGTTGAGAATGGAACCATTGAACTCTTCTATATAGAGGGATCCATTAATCCTGCCAATATGTTCATCAAGAACCTTGGACAAGTTTGTTTTGATCAGCTTAGATCACAGTTGGGGCTTATATTCTATTAAGTCAACTTTTGTTCTACCATATACATTCACACAAACCTAAAACTGTTTATTGAATGAGATGGAGTATTGAACATCCAATTCAACTATTTAGATAGTATTATGTAATACAATCATATACAGTAGAACTTCTCATAATGCATTACTCTGACATGCATAATTCTCATATTGGATGGACTTTGGGCTCCACCTGAGTTAGGCAATAGAAGCCATGCATATAGCATAATGGGTGACAATCCTGAGTCAGTTATGGTTATCTGGTGGTCCTCAAATGGTAATAATGGCAACTGAGGCATAGCAACAGTGTAAAAATACCCATGTCATTGTCTTCTAACTAGCTTTTGTTCCCATGCCTGCTAATTGGGGTTCATTCAGGCCAGAGGGCAAGCAGTGCAAACTTTTTTTTTTTTTTTTTTTTTTTTTTTTACATCCATTAGTGTCCTTTGGGGTAATTTACCCTATGTTGGACATTACATCACGTGGTAGTAAGGGGCACCAATGCCCCACCACATCCCTGGCCCCACAAATACCCTGACGGCCAGGCTTAAGGCCTCCATCAGTCCTACCGTTCCCTCCAGCAGTTTTAGGTGCACTAGGCCCCGAATCAGCGTCCACCATGGTGATAATGTAATGCTAAACGTATCACGAGGGACGTTCGACTTAACTTCAGAGAGGCGGACGCTCACGAAGAGGTACCACAGCGTCTCTCCTAGCAAGCTAAGTGTGAACCTGTGGACGAGGAGGAGAATGAAGATTACGACGAGAACAGTTGACTGAGGACAAGAACGGGGAGCGAGAACGTTGTCTAGGATTGAGGATGAAGAATACGATGAAGAATCGTAGGCTTGAGGACGAAGATTGTTGACAGAAGTTGGCAACGACGAAGGGAACTCAGAGGACTCGAGAATCGCTCGAGGACAGAAGATTGCTACGTTGTATTGCGTAGAATCAGTGTAAGGAGTAAAAGTACAGGGCGAATGGTATATAAGTATTCCTATCGTGAGAGAATGGAATGCTATAGAATGTGATGGAATAAGGGGACACATCACCGTTGTGGGAGAAACGGCTAAGAAGTTAATCGTCCAATCAAAAGAGGTTTACATAAGTGAGGCGAAGTGAACAATGGAGATTAGAGAGAACGAGACAAACAATGGAAACAAGAAGGAACGAGATGAGAAAAGGGGAAGAAAAATCGTAACAGATGGCCCTTGCCCAGGTGCTACTGCTGGGCAGTCACCTCTGATGCCTGCAGAAGTCAGTTAACAACAAAGTTAGGATATGGCCACGTACCCTTTCCTTGGCAGCCTCCTCTGCCTTCCTCCAAGCCTCTGCAGCCTCCTCCATAGCCCTGTGCTTCGCAACCTCCTCCTCCGCCTTTTTGAATGCCTCTGCTGCGCCCTTCTGTGCCTCCTCCGCCTTGCGCTGTGCTTCTTCCTTGGCCTTCATCCTTGCCTCTTCCTTGGCCTTCCTGTGCGCCTCTTCCTCCCTGCATGCCCTTGTCCTGCGCTTGCGCTCTGTGAACTTTGCGTCCACAATGTTGTTGTCATCATCATTGCACTTGACGAGCTTGGTGTCGCTCCACTCCATGATAGTATCAAGGTCATGGGGGGCGGACATGGGGATGGTGATGGTTTTGGGTCAAGAGGCACCTGCGGTGCACATTGGACTTTATACTAATGTTTCGGACTCTGCTTACCTCCACATTGTTCCTTGCTTAAGGCCTTCAGGGGTTCAGGCCTAAGAGGGGGATACTGTCATATCCTGTATTTTGCACTAAGTGCAACTCCAGAACTCCGCAGTTCCAACCCCTTCAAACTCTGGTGCGATCTCTACTGTTTCACATCACCTGACTATCGGACCACATGACATTTCCATATTTGTTCTCTATTGTTCTACTCCATTCTAGATTAGTCATGTTTATCTTAGTAATCCTCTGTGCACCATTCCAGTTACTTCTATAGCTGGTGCACAGCTCCAGCATATGTTTCTCTGTCCTCTGTCTTACTCATCTCGCATTCCACCTTAGCAATCCATAGTTATTGCTATGTGATCTCCATAGTATATAAACTGTACTTTACTTTGTACACACCTTAGTTCAAATATTAACTTAATCACCTCCTGACAACTCCTTGACTCCTTCTTCCTCCGACCATCTGATCTCCGAGGATGTGAATGCAAGGGAGTGACACATATGTCCTACTCCAAGGTCCTCACCCAACTCCATCATCACATGTAACTCCGACCCCTAGGACAAGTCCAGAGGAACTGGATTTAACACAAGGCTAATATATGTAGCATACATTGTCTTCTGTAGTCATCTTCAAATGTAACATACTATTCAGCCTACTGTTGCCTGCATGGCTGGACCATAGACTATATAGACTACATAGTCATGGCAATTGTTACACTAGGCATACTCCAGAGGATGTTCAACTTAACACTGGAGAGGTGGATGCTCATGAAGAGGTACCACAGTGTCTCTCCAAGCTAGCTAAGTGTGAACTGAGGACAGAGGACAAAGGATGATGATGAGAGAGCACACAAGACTTGAGGATTGCTCAAGGACAGAGAATGAGTACAACAAGATTCATGCATTCAGAGTGAAGTACAGTATAAACAACACAAGAATACTAACTAAGGGATCAGTTGAGTATCTAGTACAAGATAGCAGGACAGAATCTACATGGTGTTGAAATGACTGAACTCTGGAACTCCAGATTGTAGTCTGGAGGTGAAATGAGACAGTCTGAAGATATACAGTCCAGAACCAGATACTCCAGATAGCAGACTGACTCAGACTGACTGTCAGTCATCTGATCAGATGTTCTGCAATACTCATGACTAATGAGTATGACTAATGCTATATAAGTGGATTGGTAAGCTGCTCAGTCAGCAGCATAGCCTTATGCATAGCATCTGTCAGCATTGCTGTGTATTTGAAATACAAGGCAGTGTATT